>JAGDQP010000814.1:0-31496 GCA_022664845.1 Lepisma saccharinum
CTCTCTCTCTCTCTCTCTCTCTCTCTCTCTCTCTCTCTCTCTCTCTCAGCCCAAGTTCTTCACATACAAGCGATTCTTTTTAAGCACTATTTTCTTCAGGGTTGTCACATGAACACTATGAGTGTAAACATGGTCATGAAAGCTAAAAGATTACTGCTCCCGAAAAGTTCAGAAACTAACTTATAGCAACCGTTAGTGATTAACACATCGTAAGCGACGCCTACAGCTCGCAGTAGAAATCCACTCAGATGTCAGAATCGCTGTTTTCAAAACGTGAGGCAGGGTCTTAAGCTAAATGTCGGTACACTTTTCTTTTAATATCTTCGTATGAATAATTTTCAAACGATTTTTTAAGTGCCCTGTTTGAAGCCTACTGTGTTTCTTTGGTATCCTCCACTTCGTGTTTTCAGTATCGTGGCTTAAATCTTAGATACAATGTATTATGTTACGACTTAACATTGTAATTTAAGTATTAATACTGTAAAGTTGATATAGGGCATTTGCGAGAATAGTAAGTGTTTAGTTATGCCATACATTTTTAAAATGACGAGCTGCATTAGTTACATCCGTTTTGAGTTAACTATATTTTTGTGTTTAAACATTGATATTCATAAAACCTTTGATGGATACTAATTCTTTCCTGTAGTGCAGCAATCTGAGATGAAACGTTGAATTGTCTCTTTAGATTGTTGTTGACTACCTATGTGCAAACATAAATAGGATTTGTGTTTGCAGTTATGTAAAACACGAACTGTGTAATATTAATCTTATCTGGTAACATTAATAACTGCAGTTTCGTTTATTGGGAGGATTTTTTTTTACGTAAAAGGTAAGATTATGATTCAGTCCTCTCCACGCCATCAATTTTTTGTGTAATATTACTGTCTAAATTCCAGTTATTGATAAAATTCAACTCTAAAGTAAGCGATAAAATTATTTTTCAGAACCAGATGAGTGGGAGATAAATAGAACGGATATTGTAATGAAGCACAAGTTGGGTGGAGGTCAGTATGGTGATGTTTATGAAGCAGTTTGGAAACGATACAACATGACAGTTGCAGTGAAAACATTAAAGGTACTTTAATTAATAACGATTATTGTTTTCCTTTTTGTGTTAAATTTATATGCAATGCAGTGTATTTGAATGTTAGTCTTTATTGTATGCGCGCAGAATAAAATTGTTGATTGGAAATGTCTAACTAAGATGCTAACTTGGCCTTTATTATTTGAGATGGTTCTGTACAATCTTCTGATTTTTTATATGTCAACTTATATCCCCACTTGTTGGTGCGGTGTCAAAAGTACTTGTTAATAAAATTTGGTCACAAAGTGTAAATTCGTATGAACATTTAGAGTCTTGAGAAATTTGGTGCAGCTTGGTCCAACAGCGTAGATTTGATGGAGGACAATGCATTTGGTAGTTACACCATGAAATACGATCACAGGAAACCGCAGTGGAATATTTGATGCAGATTAATCCAACCAAGTGGATTGAAGAGACATTATATGTGGTAGTTATTACCAGAAATTTAGCCCATCAGTGCTTATATTGAAACCAGACATTAGATACGATCTTCCCTGGTCAGGTGAAGGCCTCATGGAAACTTTTGTGCAGATAGGTCCAAAGCACAGTGATCCAGAATACCAAAAATGTTTTAACACACACCTTTTCTAAGGAGTTTCAATTATGAAATTGTGTTGTTTGTTTTGCATTGAATACAGTGTATGATTGGACATGTAATATTTTCGTACGTACATAAAATAAACCATGCGGAACGGGTGGAGGAACCACGGAATTCAATCTTCTATTCACAAACCAGTAAGATATTCGATTCCTTCTTTCTTCCTAAATGTCTGTTTGTCCTCCTAAGGCAACAATAAATAATGAAAAGTTTCTCCCGCTGATAGTCTGGTAATGTTCAACTCAAGTTTGAAGTTAAAATGGAAATATACCAAAAGTCTTGTAAAGGATGTCTTGGGCGACGTTCTTCGATGGCTAACTCATCGTTGCTATTCCTGAGGGCCTCCATGGTACGCCGAACAGCAAGTCACTGAGCGTCTGCACTTAATACGGTTCACACAAGTCTGCGACACGACTGCCATCTCTCTCTCTCTCTCTCTCTCTCTCTCTCTCTCTCTCTCTCAAAAGATGACAACGTTTCGCCAAGTGCTTTGTTAAGATAAGAGAATGAAATATTATATAAAAGAAAACAGGAGTTGTGATGAGGAGTGTGACTGTTGCCAACTGAAGGCTGGATACTGGATATTCGTTCAGGTTGAATTATTGGTGTATCCGCATTGTAAATTAATATTTTATTGACGAAATTCAATGGTTATGGTCTTGTGAATTTGCGATGTAGAGTGGACATTGTGCAGAAACGTTAATTTTACATATAGCTTTGTATGGCGTGAATATAAGGTTTTTGTAGGAAAATACACATAATATGACTGGTAGTACAAGTGTTGTTTTGACACCTTCTGTATATCGTCTGTACAATGTAAATGTTAACGAAGTCCATATGTATGTTGAGCCACTGTGGATTGGCTATCTTTCTAACGAGTTTCGTTTGTAATCATGTATTGAAATTAGTTATGCTCTTAAAATACGAGATACTGATGTGTTATAATATTTTCAGGAGGACACAATGGCATTGAAAGACTTTCTGGAAGAGGCTTCCATTATGAAAGAAATGAAGCATCCAAATTTAGTTCAGTTACTCGGTGAGTGTATCAAAAGCTAAGTTATTTTTAATTTAACTTTATTGCATTGTAAGCAAGTATGAAATAAATAAACCTTTGCTTAATTTGTTCCGTAGAAGTTAATCAGTTGTTACAAGGACGTACGGAATGAAATCAGGAATTTCAGTTGTTTCAAGGCTGCTTCAACTGTTGATTACTGATTTTAACTCTGGGTGATTGTGATAGAGAAGTGCTGAGGTTTTATATTCATTTACAATTCTGTGAACGAAATTGCCTGGATCAGAAGCTCACCGGTCCAAGAGAAACTCAGCAATATTCATTCTTGCCAGCCACTGAGCGTCACAAGAAATCCGTGAAACTCAGTTCGCAGAGTCTACGCAGATCGTGCAAAATGGAATGAACTGGCCTAAAACCAATGGTGAAAGTCGTAGTAAGAGTAAGAATTCGTCGATTATCCATCCCAAGCATTTGCACTTCGCCAGCCATTTCTTCATTCTGAGTTGTTCCTGAACGACCACTCCTAGGATTATCGTCAGTACTCTATCGTATATATTTAAATTCATTGAACTATCTCCGGATTGTTCTGTCTGATCGTGAGAAAGTCCCAAAATGCATTTTGTAGCCGTTCGTGTACATCAACATAAGACACATTACCCTGCACTCACTACATTCATGACCTAAAATAACAGGTTGATCCATGTGTTCACTTTCAAAGGATTAACATTTGAAGGAAGTATAGTGCATTGTACCTTTCTTGTTTACTTCGGCAATCATGTTTTCGGAAATATTAGTACTCTGCCGTCAACTTTATACTAAGGGTTATGGGTTTGCTGCGTTCAGATGGTCTGTTTCGGCGTAGTGCTAGTTTTTGTCATTCTTCTCAAGGACTTTATACTTCATTAGCATATGTAATACGTTAAATGATACCTTGTGTTCTATTCTGTGAAATAAAATCGTCAGATGTATGGTTAATGCTAATAGAAAACAAGTTGTAATGTAAGTGAACTATGCAACTAAATCAAATTCTCCTAATTTTCTATATTAGTTCAAGGTGGAAATCTTGTGTTTAATTCATAATTCGGAGGTGGTACTGAAGAGCAAGCGGGACTCGCGAAATTTCGGACATGCCTTATGTGTCTAAATTGAAAAACGTGTTCATTGCAGTGAATTTGTCAATCGTGTTGATTGAAACTGATACATAGACTCACCAAATGGTACGAGGATTGCATGTTAAATATTGACTGGGTTGTAGCAATGGAAGGAAAGTTAATCAACTTGATCAGTGTATGTTTCATGCGCTAACCGAGGAATACATTACACGTGTCCCTGAAGACCGAACATGAGTAATTTTTGTAGTGCATTATTTTTAATAAAGAGAAATGAAGCATATGCGATACTTAAGGCAGTCAGTTTAGACCAAAAGGAAGAGGTGTCTAATAGTCATAATCTCATCGAGTGATAAATTATTTATTAAGATCTTAGGAAACAGTCACAATTGAACAATACTGTTACTATCTGTAACGAATTTGTAACATAATGTACTAGTACTTAATACCTATCCTCTTGTCTCAAAACGTATCATTCAATGTGTGCTGTCCCAAACGTACTCGCCAAACGAATTATCACGTATTTCGGCACATGGTCAGTTTTCTTCATGGTTGAACTTAATATCCTGAAGCAACTAACTGTCTAACATGGTTACAGACGACTGTCTACAGAGAATTTTCTTTCTTTCGAGTTCCATTTTTACAACTCGTTGCTAGAAGTGTATTAAAGTTGTCGGAGACTATTTTAATTGATCATTTAAGTTATATGTGCTTGTGTTAAGCGCCCTAACGAAATCGGTCATTTGAACCGTAGCAAGATAGTAATGAAGGTTGCTAGTGGCTATAATTCTCAGTTTCTGGTAGATAAGTTAAACCGAATGAAACAGATGTGTGCAGCATTCGTCTTACTGTACAGTGGGATGTAGCTGTGCATTTTACTGTACTCGCTTTTAGTGCTTCTAATTCAGGAGAATGAGCAGTCTGGACATACTAAAAGAGGATTATATTTAATTGTAAGTGCTCTCTCACCCTCTCCAATATTGTAAGTATAAAATATGAGACAAATGTCATTTGCCACTCTTCTGTTAAATGCCCCATTCCAGACACACATTAGGATTATGTTTTCAAACAACTGATATGAATGTATACAGTTACTTTGAATCATCAGCAGAAAGCTATAAAGCAATGCTTGTGAAGTTGCAATAATGCGCTTTATTAACTAAGTACATTCAAAACTTCCCAATGAATTTCGGTACGTTAAATCTGTTTTCAACACAATAAATTCACACGTTCATTTTTGAGAAGACAATGGAATATAATAATCGTACATAATATAGTTAGGCGAGCTTTTCTATCTACCGGAAATATTGATTAAAATTGTTATTAATCTGTGATTTCAGTAGCCATAACACCTAGGCTTACTTTTATATATATATATATATATATATATATAATCTCTCTCTCCAATTTAATGATATTCATTAATGTAATATCCAAAACAGTTAAAAGTGCTGCTATCACACTAACAAACAAGTCTGTCATTCGTTAACTGTCTGTTTTGTAATTATTATTTCTGCAGGCGTTTCATTCTTCTATTCTATTGTTTAATTGATAGTCAGGCTTACTTGAAAACGTACAGGAAGAATTTTAAAAATTACAATAAAACTTTCTTTTTGACTGTGTAATTTTCTATCTCCATTTGATGAGCGATACATTACTTCTACGCCGTTTGACGTTATCCTTGAATCTGATACGTGATCATAAGCAAGAACACCTCCTTTATTTTCTCGCCACCAGACGGCAGTGTCACAAATCAACAGATCATCCCACCTACCGTCAGCAATCGAACTACTGAGATCTAGCACGACACACACATTCTCTATTTTTATTAAAGAAATTTTAATAAATGTTTGCGCATGGAATGAGTAAGTGATGAGAAACACGATATTTCTCGGGCATTTAAGAGACTGGAACAGCATGAATTTTCTTTAACTCCTGAAGAAGTTGAAACCGATGCAGCGTAACAGAAGTAGGTTACGTAGATCGTTAGTTATCAATGGAGAGAGTATCTGGAAAGCTTGACCTGTTGTCATCTAGCTAATAATGCAAATAGCTCAAGTATTTTGTTTTAGTTTTGTGCTTATTTTAAGAAGCATTATATATTAGACTTAAATCATGTCAAGCGTAGGATTTCAAATGCGTCAGTATCTCCGTATTGAATAGTATCGATCTGTAACATTTTTCTTTGTACTAGCTGCTTTTTTAAATTGATACGTTTCAGCATGACATGATTACTCATTGTATTTTTCTTTAGATATCTTCCATTTATTGAATTTTGAATACAGAAATCTTCTTTACCTTGTAGGAGTATGTACTCGAGAACCTCCATTTTACATTGTTACTGAATTCATGAGCAAGGGCAACTTGTTGGACTACTTGCGCAACGGAAACAAAGAACAAATCAATGCTGTTGTTCTTATGTATATAGCAACACAAATCGCGGGAGGGATGAGCTACCTAGAAAGTCGTAATTTTATTCACAGGTAAGCGAGTGGCATATTTTGTACATTTAGCTACTTTTGGAGCAAGCAAAATAATTGTATTATTTTACTGCGCCTAACTTTAAAAGTGGATACTGGGAAGTTATTGGCCCCCACAGTTAGTGTACGTTTGACTTGAGAAGAACAAACAATCCAAAATTATTTTATAACAGTAAGACTTCAGTAAGCTAGAAGTGTAATTAATGTCAATTCAGTAGGCAAGGAAATGATTAATCGTCTCATTCTAAGCCGATTAAAAAATCGGCTGAAAATACCAGCATCTCTGAACGAGCCCGTTTTTTTCTTCACTTGGTTAAACTTAATGCACGATATATAGCATTTATGTAGTGTTTTTCGGATTGGTGAAAACGTGAAGTTTCTGTCACTGCCTTGCTCTCATCCTGTATTTTTTAAAGGAAGTATTCAAACACATATTCAGCTAAAAAAAGTTTCTGAATGATAAAAGTACTTTTAATTTGTGGCCATAAGTGTTCTTTATTATGTTGTAATTGTTCGATGTGTTCTTGATTCATTTAGCTTATACAGGATTTTCACAAAAGAATGGTGCGGTTTCAAAAGTCAATAAAAAAAATATATTTTTCGTGTTACATAGATTCAGCATACACCGTCATCAGCTGTAACTGTTCAAGTTTCAGATGTGTGAGATATAAGTCGACAATTTTTAAGTATGTGCTCTCTGGGTTACACGACACACATCCACACGGCAATCAAACTCATTCCAGACATTGTATATCATGTCCACTATAGTGGCCTACATACATTATCCGATCATGAAATGTTAGCATTGGTAGTACTTAAACGTTGTCTTTAACAAATCTCTAAAGAGAGAAGTCGCATGGTGTAAGACCTGTCGAACGGGGTGGCCAAGGGAGAATGTTGTTATTCCCGTCTGATCCAGCGCTCAGGAAGAACACAGTTTAGAAGCCCTCGAACATAACGCTGGTGTTCTATCATTGCCTGTGAGCGCACTGTTCCCAGATAGGAATATTGGACTTGTTCACCTTGCCACTGATGTGGAATGTGGTCTCCTCAAAACGGATTTCGACACCTCAAAACTGAGCACACAAAAAGCTATCTCCTGTTGCGACGCCATCTCGAAAACCGGCCCCGCAGTAAGCATGAAACGCTTACTAACGCGAACGCATGAGAAACTTGGACAATTACCACCGCTGACGGTGTATGCTGAATCCATATAAGCTGAGAAGTAAATTTTTAATTGAATTTTGAAACCGCATCATTCTTCTGTGAAGACCCTGTATAGTTACCTGTGATGTGATGCTGCGGATTTATGTGAATATGTAAGTGTTTGGTAAATTTTCTGTAAAAGCATAGGTAGTGTTGTGAAATAGTTATTTTATTTTTTGCAGCTTTACTTATTGAGAATAAAATTAGTATTCCAATGATAATTTTAAGTAAATCTGAGTAAGTTGTCAAGGTAAACTTTCAAATTAACGAATTTGTAGTTATAAACAAAGAAATCAAAACCTGTACCTGCCTATGTACCCTTTATTTTTTAGTCAGAAATAATTCATGTTCAAAATTATCGATAAAATTCTGTTTTAGGCTGATAGAAGACTGCCTGTTAAAGGAAAATGAGGATATTTTTAGAATATTGAACGTAGTTCATATCTTGGCATTAAACCATTGTACGTAATTTTGGACCATGTGACATATTAGATATACTTTAAACTGAGCTGAAGCTTATCACTTCTAGCAATCGTAATCTTACTTCCTAAAGGAAATGAACTAGAAATACTTGCTCACTAATGCCCAGTTATTTAAAGGCGAGAGTGTAATAGGTTAGTACAATCAGATTGACAAGTGATAAATGAACTACATCCGTAACTAGAATTATAATAATAGAATTCTCGAGTAAAAATTAGTCGCATTCTATTGACTAGGGTCTTGAATTAGCATATTTCCATGTTTCGCTTGTCACATGATTTTAGTATGCAGCCTCAACATAGTTGTATTAATGTACTCTGAGACAAAATAGAACCGTTTTAGACTGCTTAAAAACAAAAACTTAGTTTAGTAATAAGAACAGGTTTTGGTAGCGTAAGTTCATAATTCGAATAGAATTATACTGTGCATCTGAAGTTTGCTAAGCACACTAAATTCTTGTTTGATGGATTTTGCTGTATTGCAGAAACAAATTCAAGCTTCCAGACACACATCTCTAAATTAGACATACTCTAGAATAATTCGAAATTGCCAACTTCACAAGATTTAAACTAAAATTCAATGTAACTCTTGACAATAACTTTTTTCTTTCGCAGTTTTCGTATGGTCATTTAAATTTTATATATAGCACAAAGAGAAGCCGAAGGGGCAATTTAAGATAAAAGGGAAGCAATTTACTTACAGCTTATTTGTTCCGTATTAAAACACACACACACATACACAAATTTACCGGGTCACTTCTATATTTCGAGCCCACTGTAGGCTCATAATCATGTGTAGAGAAGAGAACGACGTGCACGTGCAGAACAAAAAACAAGGTTGAAGAGACAGTGGCGACACGCAGCGGACGACGAATCAAGCTTGGAGAACAATTGACTGCCGTATAGCGCGTAGATTCCAGAAGCTTGGAACAATTGACAACTGTACAGCGTGTAAGTTCGGGATGGGATCGTGGAAGGAAATGTGTTGAAAGTGCAGAGGAAACTGGAGGTTTAGAGTTATTGAAGGTTAAGGTCAGGTTTCATTTTCGCGCATAAACCATGAATAAAGGCGTCCTCCCACAGACGGCGTGTTAAGGTGTTGGTCGTAGGGGGCAAAACGTATATTATGGCAACCAGGAACGATAGATCAAAATTGGCGTTGTGAGATTCGGTGTGTAAGGAGACGGGCATCCGGTTTGTTGATAGTGCAAAAGTGACGATGGGTGTTAATACGAATATTAACCCGCACATAAAAGACATCACAGAACTTGCAGGTTAGGATGTATATTACATTAGAAGTGTGGCATGAACCCTTGAGATTTAGGGTGTACCGGTCACTAGCAGTATTGATAGTGACTGTGGTAGAAGTGATGTAAAAGGACCAGGTCCTACATCTGGTTCTCCTGCATATATGGGCGCCGGTTTCGGGTGGCGGAGAGAAAGGATTCGTACGAACAAAGATGTTTCTAAGATTAGGGGGATGTTGAAAAACTAATCTCGGTTTGGTGGAGATACTGATCTTGTGTCTGGGTAAGATTGGGGTCATTCCGTATGAAATCGACCATTTTTTATGCAAATGGTTGCTAGACCATTTTGGATTTTTTTTTTTTTCATATTTGCACTATAGATAGTATGTAGGAATGCACAAAATCATTTTTATTTTATTTTTATCAGCAGCTATTTTGAATCTAGGCTCACTTTTCTTCACTGCGGCAGGCAAAAATGGGAGTTTAGAAGGGTTTAGAAAAGAAAAAGTCACTGCTCCCTTTGGGCTTTTGGAAAATGTATAAAAATTTCGAGAAATATTTTTTTAATTCTGAACTTCAGGAGCTGATAATTCGGCCTTAATCATGATCAAAATCATAGTTTTTATGGAATATTTAAGGTGACTTGTGGTTGAAACCACAAGTTGTAATTTTTTGTGTAAGAGCTATGCCTAGTACCGTTTCCAGAGATGTAAGAAGGAAGTTTCGATTTGACCCCCATCATAGCATTCTTTGGCCTCAAAATTGAGAAAGATCGAAATTTCGGGAATTTCAAGGTCAAATTTCCGAAAAGAGGGACCAGATAGAAAATTATTGTTGTTGCCAAACAATCCATCTACTAATACTGTACAAAACCTGTCAGTTTCATTTTGTGGGTCGAAGTGGTATAGAAATTATAGGGTCTCAAAGCATGAGCAAAAGTATTAACGGATAGGCAGTCGGAAATACGCTATAGATGACCTAAATTTAAGTTTTCTATGCTTATTTTATTTTAACAGTCTCATATCAATGTTCAGTTTGCACCGATAAACACCAGGAGGGTGGGGGGATAACTTAATGTACATATTTGGGTCCTATGTACTTTTAGTTACACATGCCCCCTGTTTTATTTTTTTTTTACTTCTAAGGCTAATTACAATAATCAAAGTCGTGACGTCCGGAGAGAGATGCCGTAATACCAAGGTCACGGAACACATCAGAGATGCCATAAAGAATGAAAACCTCACATCCGGTCTCTCACAACACCTTAAAACTACCACACATGAAATAACCGAAGCCAAGATATTGTACAAATCAGATTCCTTTAAAGAACGAATGGTTTATGAAAGCATACTTATTCACAAAAAACAACCCGCACTAAATTTAGATCAAGTTACAACACACATTTTTTTTAAAAACTTTTCTTTATTTCATTTTTTTTTTAACAATAATAAAAAAACATTTATTCACATAATTTCCCAAACCTAACCATATATACAGTTGTTCATAGTAATCCTTCTGTTTTAGCATCTGGCAACAGCTTTCCATTTCGCAACACACTATGGCAACATTGCACCTACCTTGTTTCCGCCCGGGACCGCCATTTTTGTTTACACTTGGCAAGCATCACTGACAAAGGCCATATCTGCGGACGGCTTCTTTTATTCTCTTAACCTTCCTTTTGCACCCGAGGAAGCCAATGAATAGTTTGGCTGAACTAGAAATGTTTTCGTTTTTAATAGCCATTCAGTTAGAAGATACGATGGCAGCGAGGATGATGTACCGTGTGAAAGGTAAGCATATGTACTGGATACTACTACGATTGTGATTTGCTAAGCCGACACCGCCTACATCATTATAGTATCCGAAAATACACTTACTCTATAGTTTACGGAACTCGCAAGTTCATCACCGCAGTAACGATCTACACATCTTTCGAAATTTCTTGAAAGATACTTTTTTCTTGTTTTGATGTAAATAAACATCTTCCCGATGTTTATCTCATTATTTCAGGGACACACTGTATATATATATATAAAAGTTGAGTTGTTGGGTTTGTAATACACATTACTTGGGAGATGCTTTGTAAATTCTCTTGTTATATACGCCAGAAACGCGTGTCGGTTGTGCTTGATATTTACCTTGTGTTTCAGGGATTTAGCTGCTCGCAATTGTTTAGTTGGAGAAAACCATCTGGTTAAAGTTGCTGATTTTGGATTGGCTCGACTGATGAGGGACGACACTTACACAGCACACGCTGGTGCCAAATTTCCTATCAAGTGGACTGCTCCTGAAGGTCTTGCTTATAACAAATTTTCAACGAAGGTTAGTATACAGAAATACAGAGGTTTCATTGTGCGTAGAAAAAAAAGATGCGTATCCTAGATTTTTAACATTAATTTACAAATAATGTTTGTCCTGTAACTCATTGCGTAAATGCGAGTGTTACATTTTAGAAACATTTTCACTAACATATGTTTGAATCCTTTTCGTACTTGTGTTTTTTAATACAGTAATTAAACGTTATATAGCACTTACCTGAACCTCTAACGGCTCTACTTGTACTTATCTGTATACATTCATAATACAGAGTAGAACATTTCCAGTGATACGAATGATAAATCAAAAGATGTTGGGAAAGGATCTAAAAGGCACCCCACAATTCTCTTAATATCCATCACTGCACCACTAATTACCAAAGGAATAGAAACCAGTCGTACGTTAGAACCTTTTACATTTATTAGCCTCTTGAATTAGATAATAGCAACTTGTTATAAGACATATTAATTTCCGTCTTGAAAATGCGTAGATTCTCAACACATACTACGCCAATACACAAACATATGCGAAATATTATCTTACCATATTTAATCATCCGTAATCGAAATTCTTCAATAATATATCTTAAAATAGTCTCCATTTACTATTTGAGTTCATCTTCATATGAATGTCTGATTTCAAACATTTAGTGTTATGTAAGACAAGTAGACTATACTCCCAAATCGAATTTGCATGTTGAATGTTATATTGAAATAATGTCAATACTTAATCGAATTCAAAATAGCCGCGCATACAACCATAGCTGCCAGAAACATGGAATATCTAACTCTAATTACGACTAGTAATATCACAGCAACATTCATAGGAACAATTTTCATATAAAAACACCTAGTTGCATAATGTCGTTGCTGCATTGAGTTTACTATGCATGTTATGTTGTCTGTTGGCATAAATATTGATACTTATAGGGCGGTATGGAACTTCACAGTTTTAAAATGCAGGTAGTACTGTAAACGAGTGGAGTTGATATTTGCTAAGTGCAGTGATTGCATCTCACAATACTCTAACTTTGAAATGTGTAGATAACAAGGTTGGTTAGCTCAGACATTTCCAGCGTATAGACTAGAAATTAAGCTTCACTTTGTTCGCGAAAGTTACAACAAAGATGACTAAATGACTGGGATAAGTTACGCAAAAGATATAACTAGTTTGAAGTAAACATCATCCATAGAACATGTGAGTATCATGAAAGAAATCAAATTGTAAAAGTAAATATTATATTATAGGTTAGCCACTAGTACGCGATGAATGTTAACAGAGAGCGATCAGTGCCGGCCGGGTGGCCGTTCGGTCTGCGGCGGTAGGCCAACGACTCGAAGGTTCCGGGTTCGAGTCCCGGCATGGGTGTGGATTTTAATAGCTAAGGGGCAAATCGTGACGGGCCGAAGTCCAAAGTTACTAGACTGGCCCATATAAAAATAAAGTTTATCAAAGAGACCGATCAGTGTAACTCATCGTAATTTAACAGTTAAATCTATTGCTGGAAAGTAAATTGTTTTGCACTAGGACCATGTCGGGAATTTATGTACTGTTCATCCAGTTATGCAGTCTATATGCACAAAAATAAGATGTAATGATTTATAGGCCACGTGCTGGTGCAAAACAGTGTTCCAGTTTCATGCATTGCTGTGGTACGTATGCCTGTACAGCCCCCCCCCCCTTTTTTTTTTCATCTGGGTTGACAAAAGAGTTTGCAAATATTACTTTCTGTAAAATTCACTGCTGTAATAGTAGTATTGAATTTTGCAAGAATGAAGTCGCGTTCATGTATTACAAGTGAAAAATTTCGGGTTATCACAAATGCAGACCATTACTGATTCGACCAGATTTTCTCAGTCTTATCAATTCTTATGTGTGCTAGATTTTTCTTGGATGGTAATCGAAAATACACTAACATATTTTAAAATAATGTAAGAAAAGAATAATAAATATAATAATTTAAGAAGCCGTGACTGATATATGTTTGGTGTTTGATATCGGTACTCCCACATATAAACGATGCCACATATTATCATGTTAGTTGATCATTCTTCCAGTTGTTAACTCAAATATGATGATAAGAAGATACTCCAATATGTGAAGAAGGATAAAACAGAATTCAGTACACATATCTTTATTTATAATATGAATATTAGTATTCCAAACGCGAGAATATACCTACGTACATTTGTATACTCGACAACCATAATTAAAAGAGCACAAATATAACGAACCAATCAAACAGCTCGATATATGGTTAATTACAAGTAAACAAGCAACAACCAATCAGAGATCTTATTGAAAAGGTGCTTGGAAAAAAACCCTGTTTCGATACAACCAATCAGCGCGGTTCTAAGAGATAAATTGCTAAGCACCTAACAGAAGCGTTATAACAGGACATTTAGCAAACTACCGATTTAACTACTTATTACAAATCATATATGTCTTGTTTATAGCAACTAGATGTGAAATAAACGACAAACTATCCATAAATTAAACAAAGTTGCCAAAACCCTAATAAAATAAATGTTCAAAAGAAATCAAGATGTTTTTGCCAGAGTTGGCAAAGTGAAGTCACATTTCTGTGGTCGGGTTAGTGTTAATGATGGAATAAACAGTACACTTTTAAGAAACTTTTTTATGCACACTTGGTGCGTTAAATTTTATCTGTTTACAGAAAATTTGACTCTTTGGAGTAGGTATTCCGGTTCCTTCAGTATAGTTTTCTAATAATAAAATGTATAGAAATACAGTATTAATACTTCCACAAAGCCATGGAATTAGAGTTTGAAAAATGGATTATACCATTACGTGAACTCTGCGCATAACACGAAAACATATTTTCAAGGGGACAATAATATTAAACTACTGCAAGATCTCTGCTAATTTTTTCTGCACTATAACTTATTTGTTGACATAATACACACAGCCCTTGTGATAATGAGCAGTGAGACTTCGCATTATGCCGACGTGAGATTCTGTCGTATTCCATGTTGTTTCACTCCAGGGTTAAATAAATTGCGGCACTTAAAAAAGCTACTAAGTTGTTTATTTTCTTTTCAGATACCTTAACCAGTAAAAACTAAAGTAAAATTAACAAATATGTGGTTTTGGCTACGGAATATAGCCATGGAAAAGAGGCAATTACAACAACTTGTAATAATTTTGGAAAGGAAGAAAGATATGATTTTACTTACTTACGGTATATTTTACAACGAAGTTAACATGTAGGAAACTTCTAAGTTATTTTCGTCCATACACGATGAATGAAGTGGTTTCACTGGGGTATACACAGTAATTTAGTTCGAAAAACGAACAATTTACGATGTTTCTACGTATCAGCTTTCCTTTTAAAATGACGTTTGTGTCTTTCTTTTTTCCTAAGCTATTAAAAATGTTTATAATCTCAATTGGCTCTTTAGTCTTTTCTCTAGTCTACATCATCCTTACGAAATATTGTACGATTTAAGTTTACTGACAAATTTTACTTCATTTCTCTTAGTTTTCAGCCCTCAAAATTGTACTATCACTTTGGGAACACCACATGACAGTATTCCACAAACTATTCCACAAGATCTATTTTGGAGCCGCGGTTGTTAGGTGGTAGAGCCCTCATCTCACCTCTGGTCCGTGGAGTCCCCGATTCGATCCCGGTTTGTGTCATATAGGCTTTGTACTGAACAAAACCCGTGTGCGTGGGTTTTCTCAAGATCCTCTCGTTTCCTCCCACTTTCTTCATATAATTCTTCTACCATCATCCATCCGGGCTGTCTAAAGGATAAAGATGAAATTCAATTCAATGATAGCTATTTAATACGGTCAAATCAATAGTGGATACGCAGCTTTGCATTGCATTTTCATCCTTCAGCAAACACATAGGTAAACTTTATAATTCCATTGAATACAAATTGCTTTCTAGCAATTTGTGAAGAAGAAGAAAAATTGATACAAATACACAAAGTAGGTAATGTTACGAAACAACAATTTTGTTTTGTAAACAAGAGCTGGATTTTCGCGTGTGTTGGTTTTTATATGAAGTACAAAAATAAACATATCTGTAATACAAAATGTAAACTCATAATGTGAATTGGGTTCCTACGTTCTCTTCTAAAATTTCACCAATAAAAATTAACCAATCGAATAGTTCATTAAAATTCTACGTTTACTTTGGTTTTGGTTTACATCGTAAGAGCCTATCATCACATAAGGACTAAAAGGTAAATTTCAAGCTTACACATGACTCAAACCAGAGCATGATTTAAAATGCTGCACTTAATTTTTACTTAATATATATATATAATCATATTCAACTGTTTTCTATCCACTGCTGGATGAAGGCCTTTCCCTTTTCTTTCCACGTAACTCGGTCTGCTGCTATCCTCATCCAAGTAGAACCTGAAAAACGCTTGATTTCATCTACCCATCTTGCATTTGGGCGTCGTCTCGGTCGTTTCTTTTTTTTTCTTTAATCCAATGTAGTACATGCGTCGTCCACCTTCCATCTGTTCGTCTAGCTAAGTGACCGGCCCATTTCCACTTCATCATCTTCGCAGTCTGATTACATCCTCTACCTTTGTTGTGCGCGAATCCATTCACTTGTCTTCATGTCCCTCCTGGTTATTCCTAGCATGCATCTCTCCATTGCTCGTTGTGTGACTCTCAATCTTTGAGCCGTTTGCGCATTCATTGTCCAAGTTTCACAGCCGTACATCATCACAGGTAAGACACATTGATTATAAACTTTACGCTTGAGACACATAGGTAGTTTGCTTTTGAAAATAAAGTGTAGTCTTCCAAACGAACTCCACGCCATTTTACATCTTCTAGTTATTTCATCAGTCAACTTGGCATTCGATGTTTTAAGCTGGCCTAGGTAAACATACCCATCAACTATGCCTATTGTCTCTCCGCAAATCATTACTTCCCTCTTTGCAGCATGTTGATTGTATATGACCTTTGTTTTACTTAAATTCATTTTAAGGCCTATTTTCGAACTCTCATTATTCAGTTCTTCCATTCTGGTTTGTAGTTCTTCTACACTTGAAGCAAACAGGACTATATCATCAGCGAACCGTAGGTGATGAATATATTCGCCATTAATTTTAATTCCAATTTCATCCCAGTTTAAATTTCGGAACACTCTCTCCAGGCCCGCACAAAACAGTTTTGGAGAAATTGAAATCTAGCCTTACCCCTTTTCCAACTTTAAATTTTTCACTTTCCTGATGTAGTCTAATGACAGATATGGCAGTCGAATAAATGTTCCGCAGTAACTTGATGTATGCATTTTCGATGCCTTGATGTTCAAGTGATTTCAGTACTGCTGACAAGGAGACCGAATCGAAAACTTTTTCGAAATTTACGAATCCCCAATATAGTGGAAGTTCATATTCATTAGTCCGTATCATAACTTCATTCAATGTTTGTATTTGATCCATTGTGCTAAATCCACGACGAAATCCGATTTGTTCCCTTCCCTGGTTGAAATCCAAGTCCAGTTCAATACGATTCAAAATAACTTTGGTGAACATTTTGTATAGAACTGACAGTAAACTATTTGGTCTGTAGTTTTCGACACGATCTTTGGTGCCTGTCTTGTACAATAAAATTATAACGGCATGATTCCAACTTGAGGGAATTTCTCTCTTCCTCAGGCACATTGCGAATAATTTCACAAGTTCCTCTTTCATCTTTTCACCTCCCCATTTAAACATTTCTGCTGTGAGTCTATCTTCTCCAGGTGATTTTCCGTTCTTCATCCCTCGAAGTACTTTATTCACTTCTTCTTTCATTACATCTGGGACATCTACATCATTTGCTTCTGAATCTTCATTTTCTAGCTCTGCTTCGGAGTAGTACAATTCTCTAGAAATTTTCAAATATTTTTATAATGTCTTTCTTATTTCGTGTTACGATCCCGTCTGGTCTCTTAACATCAATTATTTGCTTTTTCCTCGTCATTAGCTGCTGTTTGGTTTTCTTCAGGCTCTTGTTTTCCTCGATTGTATTTCTAACAAGATTTTCGTTATATCTTCGTACATCCTCTCTCATTTTCTTCCTTACGGTTTTATTTAGTTCTATGTATTCAATCCTCTTTATGTAATTTTTCTCTTCTTTCATTTTCCTTCTTTTCTTCATCAAGAGCTTAGTTTCTTCTGAGATTTTGCTCTCTCTCTTTTCTTTCTGGTGTCTGCTATTTCGTTGGCTGTTTCTCTTATTATCTCGGTCAGTATTTTATTCTGCTGTTGATGTCTTCTTCATCCTCTAACTGTTCCAAGGCGCTGAATCTGTTGCTTAGTTTTATCTCGAATATGTCTGTTTTCCCTATATTTTCCAGATCTAAAAGTGGTTTTCCTTTGATAAGCTTCTTTCTCTCAAGTTTAGTATTTAGGTTCAGCTTTTCTCACCATCCTATGTTCACTTGAGATTTTGAAACTGTTCAGAACAAACACGTCTTGTTGAATTTCCGTTATTCGATAGTACGTAGTCTATTTCGTTTTTAGTCCCATCTGGACCTTTCCATGTCCACTTCCTCTGGGGCGGCTTCTTGAAAAATGTATTAGAAATGAACAGTCAGTTAGCTTGTGAGAATTCCACTAACTTCTCTCCTCTCTTGTTTCTTTTGCCAAATCCAAAGTTTCCAACTTTCGTGTCACTGCTCTGCTTTGTTCCTACTTTCGCATTAAAGTCTCCCATTACAATTTTGTAATGCAATTTGCTACTATCCAAGATCTTCTGTATCTCCTCGTATAGGTCTTCGATTTCCTCCTGCGGATGTGACGTTGTTGGAGCATTGTATAATTTCCATACTGTATCTGTTGTTTATCTTTACTACTACCCGTGCGATTCTATCTGAAATTCCTCAAATTTCTGTGATCCGTGACTTCAGGTCTTTATTAATTATAAAGCCAACGCCTGTCGGTTTTCCATTTTGTGTTCCTTTAAAGTAGAACGTGTGCTCCGACGGTAGTTCCAACCGTTCTCCATTCGTCCTCCACACTACTGGTTGTCTTATGATGTCCCACTTAGTCCTTGTTAGTTCATTCGCAATTCTTCTAATTTGTCCTCTTCTGCAAGTGACTGACAGTTGAGAGTTGTCATATATAGGTCCGTTCGAGTTGCCGTGCCGGTGTCCTGGCAGTCTACAGTCCAAACCCGGGCATTTTGACCCTCTGACTTCCTGCAGAACTGACCGCTGCTGTTGCTAGCTGCATTACGTCCTCCGGGCAATGAGGACCGAGGCTATTTCCTTACTTGTACCATCATATGTAAAGAAGGGAGGGGTGCTGACATTTGACTCACCACGCTGTCTGCTAATGCGGGTTGGTGAGCAACCTATCCATGTTCGTTCGCCAAACAGTTGCTTGGGTACTTACAGGCCCCACAACATGAACGTATGGATTGGACATTAGGCGTCTACCCCGGTCGGTTCCCTTAAGCCTTAGCAAGAGGAATTAAGGGGTCTCCTCCCAGTTAGTTAGTGGCAGAAGCCTTTTGGGGTGACAGTTCCAGTTTGCCGGTCCTGTTCCGGTTTCCCAGCCCTATATCTATATTTGATTTAAATCACTTTTTTTTTTTTTTTTTTTTTTTAAAAAAAGAACTTATTTAAATCAATCAACCCTGTTTCACTCATAATCAAAATTTAAATTTGATATTTGTTATTTCGGTATAGATTTTTTTGTGAAGAAATTGTAAATTACTTCATGTGTTTTACTTTTTAAATTTTAGTCTGATGTTTGGGCGTTCGGCATTCTTCTGTGGGAAATTGCTACCTACGGTATGTCTCCATATCCAGGAGTAGATCTGACAGATGTGTATCATGTTTTGGAAAAGGGTTACAGGTAAGTAATATTCATTTCATTTCTTTAAGTAACATTCAAAGAAGAATACATTCGTTTCTTCTTTCATTAATAGTTGTGCGCAGAAAATATACCAAAGGATTTTTCAAAGTTATTTATGGTAAGTATATATTTTATTATTTTTCTGTGGTGATGGCTTCTGGGCTTCGTACCGTCATCTGTGCTAACACTTCGGGTACCATTAGTACTCATGTACAGAAAATCCTGCGAACAGTAAATGTTCTTTACTAATCATCATCCTTATTAATATTTATCATTATCTAAAGTTCATAATATAATAAACGCTCAAAATTCATTACCTTGTATAATGCTGTTCATATATTACATTAATTCCAGTAGTACCTCAGCTATAGTTTTAGCCCCAGAAGAGGGATCACCAAGAGACATTATCACAGACCTGACGGGCTTATGCAATACTTGCCTGTTCATCCTATAAAAGAAAATTTAGAAGAAAGATCAGGAGATTCCAAATTTTATTTAGTTTACTTCTTAGATACATAACACTCTTCAGTGTGAAACTCTGATGCTTGTCATATTTCCGTGCGTATCACAGAAATATCAATCTAGGGTCATCATAAACATAATTCAACTCATCTTGAATTCACTTCATTACCAAAAACATGCGACATTCCTATTAATGAGTTATGAGCAAAACTTGCTTTTATGACAGCAGATTATCCGCTTCTGTTCAGTGGTGCCAAGTTTTACAATAATTCCATGCATTATTCAATTACAGGTTACACTAACCAGCATTTAAAAATTAATACTAACAACTTGCTTGAAAAAGAAGGGCAATAAAAGTAAAGTGTAGAGAATTCATTGTTGAATGTATTTCCTCGTAAGGCAAAACCAATACGCACCAAGGCATTTTTGTTAAATATTTCCTTCCCACATAACAACACCGAAGAAGTTTGTTTTCGTATTTTCCGTCTAGTTTTCTTCTAATTATATAAGCATAAACACTTCACTAGTGAAGCAGAATACTACCCAGTGTTGGAGATTCTAGCTTCGGAACATTCGAATAGAACCTCCAATTGTAGGGAAACATTTTAGAATGCATTTTATTACGAAACTCAGCTAGACATCGTGAATGAATGGTAGACAAGAAGCAGTGGTAGATGGATCGAATTCAACGTTAATTCTAATGTTATGTTTACAGGAAATGACCAGAAGAAGTATTTCTGAAAGCAGAGTCAGGACAAGGTTTATGCCGAAGTAATTGAGACTAGAATCACAGCTCAAATCAAAAGACACTTATGAATGCAGCGCCCTCCAGGACAGAGGTTTATATAATGCTTATTCGGTCCACTAGGCGTGCTGTTCAAGGGATTTAAGAAAAGAATGACCATCAGTAAATAAATATATTCATATTATGACTATTGATGATTTGTTTCAAGACCGAATATGGTGCAAACTACGACATGAATTGCTTGATTTATTTACCACGTGCCTTTGAAGCTTAAAAATCAAAGGAATTTTTAGGAATTTCTGCATGTATGCCAAAAGTTCCGGAACGACTAAATATCTCGGTTAAGACGCATTTTTTTCCAGAAAAATTGCAAGAGGCAAAAGTTGCAGAAAATCAAAATCAAAGTTGCCGAACGGATGGGCCAAACTTCATGTCCCCCGCTTTTCATTGCAGATTCTTTCTCCACGTGTGAAAAAATACGTCTCCCTGCTCAAAACCGTAGGAGAGACGATGTTAAAAAAAATCGGTCAGG
Source organism: Lepisma saccharinum (assembly GCA_022664845.1). Classification (NCBI taxonomy): domain Eukaryota; kingdom Metazoa; phylum Arthropoda; class Insecta; order Zygentoma; family Lepismatidae; genus Lepisma; species Lepisma saccharinum. Next base: position 21,115 of record JAGDQP010000814.1, read on the forward strand.
GCCTGGTTTGAAGGCACCATTCCGGCATTAGCCTGGTGTGACCCTTCCTCAAAATGGGCAGCAGCAGGATCATTTACAGGACATTTCCGATTGCTAAGCCGCCATTCTACCACTTAACTACGGCCGCCCGATGGCAGAGTCCAGTCGACCAATTTATCAATACGAGGGTCACTAGGAAAGTTTTGAGATGTGGCTAACTGGAACGTAGGAAATGAATTTTTCTTTCGTCGTAAGGAACACCCCTTCATTGTAAATGGACTCAACCAGTTTCAAAATAATCATGCCACTTGTTAGGAAGAGCAGGGTTGCCAAGTGACTATGCTCCTTGTACTCACTGACAGCATCTTGAGGGCAAGGAAATCGACGTCCACGAAGTTTCTCCTTCACCGTAGGAACAAAAAAAAACAAAACAAACGGTGCCAGGTCAGGACTATAGGGTGGATGGGTAAGAAGTTTAACAGGACTGGACATCCTCAATGAATTCAATTGTGAGGTTCGCTGAATGTGCATAGGCAATGTCGCGGTAAAGCATGATTCCCCGCAAGCTAGTTCTGGGTTGTTTCTCCTGGATTTTCTGGAACACTCCGTGAGAAAAATGTTGCCACCATTTTCTTGCCAACACTTCTTGACCTCTTGACTTTCGTGGGTTGGTGCTTCGCCAGGAAACAACCAGACAGACGATTGGCGCTTTGTCTCGGGATCAAATTGGTATATCTACGTTTCGTCACCACTATCTATGTCTGACACCCTCCTGGAGTCACCATTGTTAAATTTATGGAGCGTGTCTTAGCACCATCCCACACGAGTCTGCTTCTGGGCATCTGTCAAATTGTGGGGCGCCCAATGCAACGAAACCTTCCTCACACATAGTTGTTTGTTAAGAATGTTTGAAACACTCGGCGCACTAATCCCAAGGGCACACTCAGTGTCACTGTAGGTCACTCGTGCATCTTCCCTGATCATCATCTCCACAGCAGCAATGTTTTCTTCCATAGCAACTGTGGACGACCTCCCACTGCGCCCCTCATCATCGAGTGAGGGCCGGCCCCGTTTAAATTCTGCAAACCAGCGAAAAACTGTAGCACGTGATGGTGCACTGTCCCCGAATGCACGAGACAACCGTTCAAGGGACTGTAATTCATTTAAATCACTTTTTTGATCGTACAAAATCATTGCTCGAAAATCTCTCCTTTCCAACTCCATGGCTGAATCTCAGCTGATGACAAATGCAGCTACTTGGCAACCCTGCTCTTCCTAACAAGTGGCGTGATTATTGTGAAACCAGTTGAGTCCACTTCCAACGGAGGGGTGTTCCTTACGACGAAATAAAATTTCACCTCCTACGTTCCAATTGGCCACATCTCAAAACTTTCCTAGTGACCCTCGTATTCATACGAACCTTAGATATTCTAACTACTTTCTATTGGAGCTATACTTCAGAAAGTTACCATCGAAGGCAATAAATGGGACGATATGGTACATTCGTTGCTAAGGCTTGTTTGGTCAACGTACAGAACCTTTTAAAATAAACTTCAACTTAAGTATGTGATTTACCAAAAGAACCAATGTCAGTTATGTATTTTAATGTACTTTTACAATTTTTATAATATTCATTGTATTATTTGTACTACATCAAATGTACAAAAAATTGTACATGCAATGTAAAAACAAGACTGCGGATAGTAATCAGAATACATTGTAGAATCTTTCTACAGTCCTTCAACTTCTTCTGTAATCAACTAGCTCAGTCTGCGTGGGAACTTGTACGTTGAGTAAACATGTCGAACCTGCAGACGATACCCGTGCCCCAGTTCTTCTCTTCGACACAAGATCGGGCATGCTACAAAGTATGTGGGATTGTCCGGCAGGTGACGTGGGAAATAAAACCAGATGTTTAAAGTCATTGATTTCACCTGTATAGCCAAGGAGGTATTTAATCTGAAACTACGTATAGTAGTGCTTTGAGAAACTTGTATATTCGTGAAACTCTTCTCAATCATATATAAATACAATTTCAAATATGGTAGTCACGTTCACTTATAGTTTTTAATATCTTTGAAATTAATTTATCTAAATCTTAGTAACTTTACAAATAATAATAATATAAAATATAAATCACTCTAAACTAATAATAACATTAAATCCATAATTATAAAATATTTTAACCTGTTCCAGATTAAAGTATTTTCTGAAACTTGAACATTTTTGCAACTTTTTTATAAACAGCTTGTTGGTCAACATTGAAGTAAATATCAATCTTAGTTATCAATCGATAATTTATTTTAGATTACCGTCAACTGGGTATACTTTGGCCCAAAGGAAAAGAAAGATTTGATTTTTTGCTACATGGTTATTATGGTTGTTATCAGTAAGAAAAGTCGTGGATCGAAGTTTTGCAACATTGAGAACACGTGAATATTGGCGCTAGTGATTTGTTTGCGGAACTTTGGAAGCAAGACGCGAGCAATTGTTAGCAAGTAAGCATTTATTATATTTCAAGTTTCACAACTTTTGTTCATTGCGTTGAAGTGGCATATCTTGAATGCACAAGTAAGTAGAATATAAAAACATGTTCATTAGCGAATATTGATAAGCTGAAGCCTTAAATTTTTGTGCAATTACTCGCAAAATATTAAGCGTTTAATTGCGTGGGGTAACTTTGGCCCAACTCTTGGGGCAACATTGGCCCATATTTTCTTTGGGCCAATGTTGCCCCATATTCTTCATTAATAAAATCAGAGCCTTCCTAGGTTCGTTATCACATTTACCGGTACCGTATGTTAATGACATGTTCACGATCTTCAGCAGTATGTTCACTGTTCTTTTATTATTAGCAACAATTTTAGGGAAACAGTAGTTTATATCATTTCTAATAAGAGTTCACAATTTTTTCTGTTCGTGTCTGGGGAACATTTTAATAGAAAGAGCAGAGATTTTAAGTCATTACTAATACCGTTACTCCTATGAAAAGACTAAATATTTAAGGAAACAAAATATAAGTTCGCCTATAATGCTATAAACGTTAAGGAGCACGCAAATACTATTTAGATGTTTCGATTCTTTTTACAGAGCAAAACGGCCATCATGCCGAGAGTGCACAAGTGAAAGCCAGGGAGTAGGAACTTCGTAAATTACAGATCAGACGTTTTAGAAAAGTGCTTACAGAAGACAAGAAACAAACAGATAACACAGAGAGAAGCTGCTTCGCACTACAAGATCCCACGAAGCACGATTAAAAACAAATTCAAAGGATCCTACATTAAGAAACCTGGGCGCCCGTCTGTTTTTAGTGATGATGAAGAGCGTTGTTTTGTTGAACATATTATCACGCTCGCAGAATGTAACTTCCCAGTTGACGAATTTGATTTGCTCATACTTATCAAAAGCAAGTCGGATAGTACCACAATTTAAGAATAATTTTCCAGGATATGAATGGGTGAAATCCTTTATTCAGCGACATCCAGAGCTAACCTGTAGATTATCATCAAACATTAAAGTAGCACGAGCAGGAGTAACCGCTGAAATTATTGAAAGATATTTGGACAACTTGGGGGTAGTTGTAGATCGTGTACCTCCCGAAAACATCTGGAACTACGATGAAACAAATTTCAGTGACGATCCAGGACAGAAACGTATAATTTGTAAAAGAGGATGCAAAAGATGCAGATCGTTTGATTGAAATTGAGTAAAAACATTGATAATTTCACCAATGTGTTTATAATACCCCGTTCTTATCTTCTGTTTCTTCAATACAGTGTTACAATAATACTTTCGTGTATTAATTTGTCATTGTGACAAATGGGCTAAAGTTACCCCAACCACGAAAAATCTTGCATGGCATCAAAAAATTTAAACTATAACCATCATTCTTGGTCACATTGATTATTTACTGCTTTCAAAAGAAAGCCAAAGGTTTGCGTTTTAACAAGGATAAATCTCATTAAATTACGTTCCTAATGCTAGGAGATATTGGAATGGAAATTTTGAAAATAACAAAAATTGGGCCAAAGTATACCCAGTTTACGGTATTTAACTGTTTGTTTACTGGATATCACTCGGTTGCTAGGCAACACTATATTCACATACTCGTAGATTCATTATCATATTTACATACCGCCACAAAATTTGTGCTACATTCAGAAAGTCAATCCGAGTCCTTGCACTGAATTTGATTGACGTCTTCGTACATTATTAAAACCATATCAGCATTAAATAAACTCTTTTCCTTTCGAGAAGTTATGCTGGAGAGCAATATCCAACAATTTCTCCTACCGGATGTGTTCCTCGCTCGTGTCCGTAACACGACCAAGTGTATTGCTTAGCATTAGTGGAACACATACTAACTATTATCTGCAGGCAGACCAACATCTTCATTGCTTGCATCAAGAACCTTCATGTAGCAGACAAGATTAATCATGAGATAAACTACAAGACGAACGTTACTCTGACACAACAGTTTGGCCACCTCAGGAACACGCGCTCAGTGCTATACGCATACCAAATGAACAGTTCCAGTAGAACATGTGGGCTGCTCATGAGCGTTGGTAGACGGTGAGAAGCTGTGGCAACGTGTGCTACGAGTATAGAGAATGCCTCCAGGGTGACGACGACTTACATGTGGGCGAATAACCCAATTCCGAACGATGCCGTGCGATAGGCCTTCCAGAGGGTTGATTCTCCTTTCGTGAGATCTCGGCAATAAGGGGTCGAAACGCCTACCATGTACAACTTTTGGCAGCAGTGGTCTCGGGAAGACCGTGTTCAGGCGATCGTAGTCCAGTGTTGCAAGAAATCAACTGCGTTTTCGCAGGATGGCCTGGAACCCAGCGCCACAATACGAAATGTTGTGAACCGTTTACTCTAAAGTTGCCTCCGCGCTAGGCATTCTATGGCGTTTTTGCCGTTCACTCGTGCCCACCGTCCAGTGCGTCTTTAGTGGTGTCTAGTTAGAGTCCATGGGAGGGCGGAATTACTGTGCTCTTCATGGACAAGTCAGGAGGAAGCCTGGTGAACGTCTATTGGCAATCTACTTCCGTTATTGACAAACGGGACCGACCAAAGGATTTTAGAATGGGAAGAAATTTCCTATGATAAAAGGATCACCTTCGTTGTTATTCCTAATAGTGTACGTTTACATCAGAGTGGCGATCGAATTCGTTGAGCTGTCATGAACGATATTGAGGGGATGGCTGTTTCAACACGATGATAACACGCGTCTCCGTTCCGTGGCTGGGAAGATTACCAGATCTTACCCCCATCGAGCAAGATTTAGCACAGCTCCGAGTTGATCCGCAACCAACAAAGACCATCTGACCGTCCAGGTGCAGTAGGCGTGGAACATTGTCCAACGGGATGATATCTGACATCTCTACAATGAGATGCATGAGCTTATTTCATCTTGATAGTGATTACGATGTTTTCTGAGGAGGATGTACTCAATCTTTGACGTGGTGCTGCCCGCGCATAGCGTAAGTTGTGACAATTGTAACTTGTATCAATGTAACAATCACACAGATTATTCTCCTGTCCGATGTTCATTCATTCACCTAGGGTAACTCCTTGTTGGTGTCAGGATTTCATTTTTCGTCAATGTATTAAGGAAAACACTGCGACAACGTTACGAGACATTTTTCGATGGTTTAAACTGGTAAATAAATCTGAACATATGAAGTTGGGGATATGGCAGCAGAAAGATTAAAGTGTCCCTTCGATGTTCTGGCGAAAAGGCAAAGTAGGGCCTCAATCGTTTCTTAAGTAATTACCAGAAGAGTGGAGAGATGATCTAACCTTCAGCATTTTTCTTTAAATGTCACCATGCATGACGGTTGTGAATGGCGTAGCTAAAAAAAGGATAAGTCTAATCGAAAGCTACAATGACACAGAGAACGACGAAACGTTATAGTTCATTCTTTAAATGGTAGTAAAGAATCGCATCTTTTTTAAATTATCAGAGAAAGCTAATTTTTAGACTTGACTCATATGTTCAGAACATTCGTTTTTTTTTTTTTTTTTTTTACAACCCGACAAATACTTATTCCCACTTAAAACAATCTGATTCTTTATTAATTTTGTGGTAAAACTCAAATTTTGAACATCAAATTGCGCTATGTTGATACTCTTATAACCCACATATACTTTTTGTTGCCACTAGGGTTGCACCGAAGTTTGCTGCATGGCAGCATGTCTATTTCTAGTAACCACTCCTCCCTCTATCTTTGTACTTGTCTTTGCCCTTTGGTGAAATCATAAAATAAAATAGAAAAAAGTTGTGTGTATAGGATGTAGTAGCAGCTTCACAAATAGTTCTCACAAAATTAAAGCCGAATTCATAGTGATGAAAAATAATAGAAAGAAAAGAAGTTAGACAGGAATGGTCACGAGGAGTTGGTGTTTTCCACGTTTAACCAGATTTAATATTCGCAGTTTCCAGAACTTCATTCTGTGCTTCGTATATGATGTCATCACTAGGGGACACCAAATAATCAATAAACCAACGTAGCACCATTTGGAAGGGGGATGAACCATTATGCCAAAGCGCAACGCGATGACCTCATATTTTAACTTCTAATGTTCACCGTATTGGCACAAATCAGCTCCTAAAAACTAAATTTTACTTTAATGCGTCGTTTGTGATTTATCGAGAAATGTTCATTTTATTTAGCTGTAACAATGTACTTACATTATGATAAGAATAACTGAATTTAGGTAAGGTTAGGTTAGTACGGATAAAAGATAGAGGTCCAACAAAGCAGTATCTGAACTATGCAGCCCACACAACCTTGTTTGTCATCTTGAACCTCAGTGTGTATGTAATCTATGATTTAGACTTCTAATTTCGTTGCAAACAGCTGACTTTCCAAATTTTGCACCACATACTTCCACTTTTTCCAGTATTTAGATCGATATATGAATGATAGGTTATCATAATCTCGAGATTATGTTCACGGTTCAAGCAACAGTCCGCAGTATTTTATTGACATGGCTGTTGAATCTATAACTAGATGTGAATGTTGTTGATATGGTTCTCAATTCGATTGTTAGTTAGCTCATCTAAACGTAACTTTGATCTTTATTTTTGATCTGATCTGATTTTGCATTTTCTTTACTTTTTAATAAAATTGATTGTTTTTCGCTATCGATGAAGATTAAGTTCCAGTTGTCGTCAATTTATGATACGGATACAGTTCGAAAGAATAGACAGAGAGGTTTATTTATATGAATGGAAGTTTTGCGCTCAGATTATGGACTAGTCAATATTGTTTACCAAATTGTGTGTGTTGTGTAAAGCAATAGGTGTCCTAAACTATTAATAAATGATTAGCAATTATTTACCACGAGAGAACAGGGAATATGAAAATATCTCAGATATATTGTTAAAGGGATGAATACCTACAGATATGCTATCGTTATTATTTCTATTGTTGCATCTTCTATTTTTATTTCTTGTTAGAATGGAATGTCCACCAGGATGTCCTCCAAAGATATATGATCTGATGCGGCAATGTTGGCAGTGGAATCCCAATGAGAGGCCTACATTTCAAGAAATTCATCATGCATTGGAAAACATGTTTCAAGAATCTAGCATTACTGAAGGTAAAGTATCTTAATAAGAAGTTGTAAGATCATATTCGATAAGAACAGTCAAAAAGCTATACATTCTCCGTCACGAGTAAATTGTAAGCTTAATTTTAGAGTACTTTCATCCCACATACAATGAGAAACCTTGTTAGGTGAATAGAAAAGTATGTTTTTCGTTTTTTTTAGCGTGTGGCCGACGATAAAAAAAATATATATATTAAAGGTTACTGAAGTAGAAGTACTATCTTACGATGATTAAACATACTTTGAATTACATTTAAAGTTATTTTTAGGTTGTAATTAATTTCGTATGTTCTTTGTTACATTTCCGGTATTTGACGCTTCAGAAATAAAATATAAATAACATACAGTGCTGCTTGAGGTAGTACTAATAGTAAAACTGTTATCATTCCATAAAAGCATTTCCTTTATTACGCTAACCATATTAGAATGATAATGTTCGCTATTTTGCGCACTACTTACTGCTCTCCCTTCAGAAACCTTGCTGTTGCTTCATTTTCTAAACCGAGCTTAAGATAGGCAAAAATATTGTCAAAGTATTAGTGTTGTTTGAGTTGACATACATAAGAAGAAGTATTCGTACAGATATGTTTTTCTGATTACAGTTGGCTTGAGTATAGTGACACATCACTCGTGATTGATAATGTGTTCCATGTTGAGAAGCTTCTTATTTCGTATATATTTTCGTACATGTCTAATTTATTTCTACTTTAGTGTAGTTAATTATAGTTTACCTCTGTACCTGTTTCGGTACGTCTACAAGTTCTGTTTTAAATGAGTATTCGTAGTGTAACACGCAGTGTTCATGTAATTCTTATTTTCTGACGAAACTGATTTTTCTTTCGTGCAGAAGTCGAAAAGCAATTGCAAGGAGGGACTCCTCAGCTTCTGTACAAGAAGCCACACGGTGGAAGCACAGGGAACATTCATGGTCTTGTTGTAATGTCCGAGCAAGCATCTTCAGGAGTTAATGCAGGTAAATTGGTATTTCCTTTTTTGTTCATCAAAAGTATAGTACTTGGTAAAGTGAGCTTTATTAATTTTATTTCTGTTGATTATGCCTAGGTGACAAGGGCTTTCTTCGGTATTTTTGGGCTGAACCAACAGTCTATGTGAGACAGACTACCAGTTTTTAGAAAACACTGACTACTACCTTAATCTCCTCCCGTAATTATAGACGAAATTTTGAATTTATATTGACCAGGTAATTGTTGTGCTACTCATCCAATATATGACCGTTGAAAGTACACGAATATCCGCCGAAAATTCACAAGCCAAAGCATGGGAAGAAACATATTGTGGTCAGCTTCAGTTTCTCTCCATAATCAATTTATACTTTTATTGAGGATGTTTAAGCATTACCTTCCTTCTACAGACGTGATACCTATTATATCTTACGGGTAATCATATTTTTCCTGATATACTATTAATTACCGTGGATATTACGTGACTTCAACGTTCTTTATGTATTTCTTACCTTCAGGCATGTCAAGCTTAGGCCGGGATGTTGTGTAGGAGAGGATGTTGGAAAGTAGCCGGCCAGGGCCTAGATTTTAGGTACCATCCCGGCATTTGATTGAGGAAAAAAAATCAGTTAGAATGGGCAGCCGTTTGTGTCGTTCCCAGGACTTTCCGATTGCTAAGCCAACGCTCTACCAACTGAGCTACGGCTGCTGGGCACGTGACTATACAGAAACATAGCTCAAACCGAACCCGAAGCGAGCTCGCTTGCTAATCGGGAGATTCGAAGTTTGAATCGTGTTTCGTTAATATTAACAAGGTTTGCCCGGTCACTCAAAGCTAGTGTCAGATCGTTAATACTTTAGAATATTCGTTCAGATATGTTCTATTATTCAATGAAAGCCTGTTTCTACCTTTCTCCTTCCTTTTCCTTTCTATGCAGTTTGATTGATGGTTGCCTTAAGTTACTGCAAAGACCTTAAATATTAAATTTCAGAAAGTGTAAAAGAATGGCAGAATTCGGTGATACTTTCTTTTTTCTTAGAAGTAAAAGGTGCCGAATATTGAAACAAGAATATTTTCGAAAGTGAACGTAAATCCTACTTTCCCCCTTCGCTGTTTTGAAGCCATCCAGTGACAATTTAGCTATACTTACGCGTAGCCAGTCACTTTAGTTCGGTACATAAAAAGATTACGAAAATCAGGTATGATACCTGGCTGTGAATCGGCAGATTCCATAGAATCTAAAACTGATAATTACTAATCATTTTCCATGCGGAATTGGTAATTGTAGGAAAATACAGAAGAAAGAGAAAAGTGAAATGGAGAGTTTTCCGCATTCAAATAAAGCTGTATCTAATTTCTGTACAGAAAAGTAAATGGCAGGTGTTAGATTCGAAATCTTTTATCAGACATGAATTTCAGGTAGTTCTTTGTGTGTCAAATTATGGTTAAAGTAACTGTAAATTTCACATCTTTTCTTCCTTAATATGTAACAATTGGTAGTTTACATGACTATATGGCATGAAACAATAATTTGTATACTTTATGCCGTATCCGATACTTGACTGCAACAAATACATTTCTCACCGTACCATTTCACTAGGTCAGTCGTTACTTTGAAGTGATAGGTCGGCATTCAGTTTCGTTTTTGCGGAATGACTAGCACATTTCATTTTAATTTTTGCTTAACAATTGTTTTGCATTGCCCAGCTTGGCAATATTGATTTTTAAAAGTAAAATAACCCCCCCCCCTCCCTCCCCCTCCCTCTCCCTCCCTCTCTCTCTCCCCCCCTCTCCCTCCCACCCCAACTGATCCACCC
>JAGDQP010000814.1:31596-71565 GCA_022664845.1 Lepisma saccharinum
CTCTCTCTCTCTCTCTCTCTCTCTCTCTCTCTCACACACACACTCTCATATATATATATATATAAAGATTGTAAACAAGGTAGAAAAAAGGATACTTACTTACTTAGTGAACTCTTGAGATAGGAGCACACGAACTTCACGAACACATTATAGAAAATTAGTACGTTTCGCAATTGCGTTTTCAACTGGAAGGAAGCAAAATGGACAGAGTGGACAGGTGCGGGAGAGGTGTTAAGGAAACGCCGTATTACCAAGAATGCTGGGTGACAGTGTGGCCAGGTTATGGAGACGGGAAAATGACTACATGGGTCGGAGAAAACACCAAGTGGAGAAGAAAGTGCAAAGGTTACTAGGAGCATATAAGGGACTTACTGAAGAAATAAGAGTGTAGAGAATCAGAGGGGAGCGGGAAATAATAATAATAAGAATAACATTAATGATGAAGATGGAGAGAACAAAGAAACAATATAGAAAAATAGAAATAAAAGTGCCAACTAGAGACGGAACAAGGAAGAGAATGAAGAGGACGGCACTGCGTTGCAAGGAGTTACAGGCAGTTGAAGCCGGGTTCATGGTTGGTGGAAAGGATGGAGATGAACGTCTGCTCCCATCTCTTTCTTACTGTGGCAGGTGAGTCAGGGTTCAGGACTTGCAGGATTATGAATCGAAAAGTTTTGTCAAAGGTGCAGCTGTGATAGGAAGTTTGCTCGGGTATGGGGAGGTGCGGATGTTGATATTTGGAATGGTGGCGATGGTTGTTGATGCGAAATGTTAAGAGGACTTTGAGTTTCGCCAACGTAGAAGGCGGAACATAGGTGACAGAGTAGGAGATAAACGAGATTGGAAGATATGCAACTACCGGAGTGTCATGAGACTGATAGGATGTACGAAGGAAAGACTGGGATCAAAAATAGGACAGGTTTTGCGGCGGGGTCTATTACACTTGCCAGGTTTGGGGGGAGGGTCCAGTTCTGGTGAGAATCGTGTTGAGATTTGGAGGTCTGCGGTAGACTATTTTGGGACACGACGGGTAAACTGTTTCAGTTTCAGGTGACGCAGTGAGTATGGGGTGTGCCAGTTTGAGGAGCTTTTGGAGGGCCTGAAGGCAGGGATGATACTGGGTGAGAAGATTGGGAGCGGAGGGAGCTTCGCGGGGAGGTCGGTTGGAGTTGGGATGATTATGGGCACGGTCATGATGTGTTTGGGATATCCACGGTTAGTGAGAGCTGAGGAGAGGGTACTGAAATAGTTTTGGAGCAGGTCATCAGAGGAACAGATGCGGGAGCCCCGGACAGCAAGAGCGTATGGAAGAGAGAGTTTGGTATGGTATTGATGGGAGCAATTGAAATGGAGATACTGCATACTGTTGGTAGGTTTAATTTGAACGCCTGTCTCAAGTCGATTGTTTTTGAGCCAGACATCCACATCAAGGAAAGTTACGTGTTTCTGCGAGAAGGACCAGGTAAAGTTTACGGGGAAAGGTGCAGTTGAGGTTTTGCAGAAATATTTCCAGAGACAATTGTCCGTGGGTCCAGATCAAGAAAATATCGTCGATATAGAGAAGCCAGGTGACAGGTTTGAGAAGTGTGGAGTTGAGGTCCAGGCGTCCCATGAAAAGGTTGGCGTAGGAAGGGGCCATGCGAATGGCTGTGCCTTTGATTTGCAGGAAATTGTGGTTCTCAAAGGTGAAGTTGTTCATGGTGAGGACAAACTGGGCTAGCTGAAGCAGAAATGCTGTACTTAGTTTATGAGGACTGGGGCATGTGTCGGGAAAGTGTTCAAGGGCAACGAGGCCATGGGTGTGGGGAATGTTGGTATGTAGTGATGTCACGTCGACTGTAACTAAGATGGTGTCAGGTGGGAGAGGATCAGAGATAGAATATAATGTGGAGAGGAAGTGGTTGGTATCACTGATGTAGGGATGGAGAGTTTGGACAAACGGTTGGGATGGTGGTCAAGGAAGGCGGAGGTTCTTTCAGTGGGAGAGCCAATACTGGAAACTATAGGTCTTCCGGGATTACCAGGTTTATTAATTTTAGGAAGTAGGTAAAATTTAGGGGTTCTTGGATTGTCAGGACAGAGTGTAGAGACAGTGGAACGCTACAGACCCTCATGGGGTCCATACGCTTGTAGGTAGGTGCATATCCTATTAAGGAAGGATTGGGTGGGATCTTCCTCGAGGGGCCGGTAGAAGGTAGCATCGGAAAGTTGTTTGAGGACTTTGTATTTGGTAGAGTTGTTCTTGACTACCGTGGTGGATCCCTTGTCAGCCGGACGGATCAGAACGAAGAGTGGAGATAGCTCTTCGTTCTGCAGTTGTGAGGTTGTGATATGATAGGAACGTGTCAGTGAAGCCAGGGTGAGCAATTTGTTTGGAGAGGAAGGAAATGTACAGTTCAACAGGGTGGTTTGAAGGGATAGGGGGAGGATCCGTACTTAAGAGAGGAAGGATTTTGTGGAGACTGGGGTGAGTTTCGGTGTCAGAGGTTCTGGTCTGAGATGTGTCAGGATGAGTGGACCACCTGAGGTTACGGGCAAATGTGATAAAATCAATAAGTAGGTTGGCTTGTTCAGTATGGCCGGAAGGAGAGAAGGGAAGATCGTACGAAAGGACGTGTTCGGTATCTGAAAGTGTGCGGGAAGAAAAGTTTAGAACGGTGCGGGCGTTTAGGATTTTTAGGTTGGCTTTAGGTGGCGAGTTCACTTACGCGGTTACTTTTGAGTCTCTGTGGGGCAGAGGTTAGGTTGCTCCGGCAATTGCTAAGAGAGGTCGAATCAGGACGACTAATTAAAGGGTGGTCAGTCCGAGTAGAGGGGAGGAGTGGAGGATGATGGGAGAGGCAAAGGAAGAGAGGAGCCTTGAGAGAGGGCAGAAAGACAAACTTAAGAAAGTTTGGAAAGGTGTTTGGACCTCAGGTCATGCAAGAGACGGGAAACATCAGTTAGGGTTTCGTATATATTAGAGATGGGGGAGATAATAAGGAAAGCAGGATTTTGATGAGAGTTTGCAGTTCTGTGGAGAGCTCTAAGGCTTGATGAAAATGTAAAGGGGTGTTAGGGTGGTCAGATCAACAGAAGAATATCTGCAGAAGGAAATATCTTGTGTCGATCTGATAGCGAGAAACCCGAGAGGGGGATTTTGGGCGTTAGGCCTTTAGGTAAGTCCAAGGTGAAGGCACGATTGCAGGAATTCAATATGCGAGAGAATGCGGGAAAACTTAAGTGTGCTGGTGCGGAAACGGGTAATTCAGGACAGAAAAAGATTGGAGGACATAGTACCAGTAGGAGTGCAGAAAGTCAAGTAAAGCTGAAAAGTGGAAGTGCAAAAAAGTCAAGTAAAGACGGGAAGAGGAGGAGTCAATATACTGAAAGTAAAAAACTAAAACATAACTAAAGAAAGAAAAACAATAACTTAGGAAAAAAGGAAATAATAATAATAATAATAAAGGAAGACAAGGTACGAAGGGGGCGGGAACAAGCAACAAAGGTGGAAAATTCAAAGGAATGTTGAAACTAACTCAGGACAGAATAACAAGAAAACACAAAGGACGGACAAAGGACAAAGAAGTGGTATGGTGACCACGTGGTCGGAACAAAGGAAGCCCAACGGCTAAGTTAAATTTATGATAAAAAGTAAGGAAAATACTTACAGCTTATTTGTTCCGTAGAAAAAGAAACACACACACGTACACAACACTAATCTTCATATAGTTTTTTTTTTTGCAATATTTCGATATTAATGCCGGCCGGGTGGTCGAGCGGTCTGCGGCGGTAGGCTATCGACTCAACGGTCCCGGGTTCGAGTCCCGGCATGGGTGTGGATTTTAACACTTAACAGCTAAAGGCAAATCGTGACGGGCTGAAGTCCAAAGTTACTAAACTGGCCCATATAAAATTAAAGTTTGTTTCGATATTAATCTCTCCTACCGAGCGCATTTCCGCTCTCGTTGATTCCTTCATTCAACCACATGTTCAAACTCTGCCTGCCTACATACGCGACACCTACCACCTATTACAAATCATCCGTAAATTACCGCCTCTTCCTTATGACATACTGCTTTGTACCATAGATGTTACTTCCTTAACCAGAAACCCAAACCTCATACCCTACCACAGCTTTCCTTCTTAACCTGGCCAACCTAATTTTCACATGTAACAACTTCAGCTTTGACGACAAACACAACCTTCAGATCCCAGGCACAACCTTGGGTACGAGAATGGCATTTTCTTATGCTAATCTGTTTATGGGCAAGCTTGAACATGATTTCCTGTAAACTCAGATCTTGACCCTACTACTTTGAACAATGTTCTTTTATGATATCTTAATGTTACATAATTATGGTGAAACCAGTCTCAACACATTCCTAGAACAACTGAACCAATTCCATGTTGTCCAGTTCACTTGGTCCATCTCTAACAAAAGTCACATTCCTTGACGTGAACATCACTTTAGAAAATAACACCCTCAATACATCCGTTCACATAAAACCTACCAACCACATGCAGTATTTACACTACTCAAATTCCCATCCGTACCACACCAAGAAAGCGATTCCATTCTCCCTTGCACTCAGAGGACAAGGCTTGAATTCCACCACCTCTGCTACTGAAACTTACAACCAACGCCTCCAGGAAGCTCTAGTCAACCGAGGCTACCCTTCTAACCTTGTAACCAAACAGATTCGCCGTGAATCCTTACACATTCAAACCCCCCAACCCACCGGCTCAAATCACCAAGTTCCATCCTAAACTAACTAAGGTCAAACAAATCCTACACTCTTATATCCACATTCTCCAGTCTGACCCAGACACAAGATCAGTATTCCCCACCAAACCTAGATTAGGTTTTCAACATCCATCTAATCTTAGAAACATCTTGGTCCGTGCAAATCCTTCTTCGCCACCACCCCAAATCGACGCCCATGCATGCATGAGACCTAGATGTAAGACCTGCTCCATTTTCATCACTTCTCCCACAGTCACTATCAATACTGCTAATGGCCAAATACACCCTAAATCCAAAGGGTACATGCCACACATCATATAACGTTATATACAAACAAGCTGCAAATTTTCTAATGCCATTTATGTGGGGGAAAACAGGTGGACCTCTCAACGTTCATGTTAATAACCATCGCCACTTTTGCACTATTAACAAACCAGATGCCCCAGTCTCCTGACACACGAGTCTCACAACACCAATTTTGGTCTCTCTTTCCTGGTTGCCATAATCTACATTTTACCCCCTACGACCAGCACCTCAACATACCGTCTGTGGGAGGGGACCTTTATTCACGGTTTAAGCGACTTAACCTTCAATAACTCTAACCCTTTTTCTCTGCACTTTCAACACTTTTGCTTCCACAATCCTATCCAGTACTCACATGCTGTATAGTTGTCAATTGTTCCACGTGCCATTCAGCATTCAACTGTTCTCCAAACGATGCACCGTCCGCTACGTGTTGCTACTGTCGTCCTAGTCTTTTGTTCTATCCACGTTTGTGCGTCTCTCTTCCTCTACAGCAAGTGTACGATATTAATACCGAAATATTGCATAAAACTATGGGAAGATTAGTGTTGTGTACGTGTATGTGTTTCTTTTTCTACGGAACAGATAAGCTGTAAGTATTTCCTTACTTTTTATCATAAATTTACCTTATATATATCACTAATACAGAGGAAATCCGGAAGGGCAATTTAAGGTAAATTTATGATAAGAAGTAAGGAAAATACAGCTTATTTGGATGGTGTAGAACCAAACGCTATGAAGTAGAAACGGGAGAAACATAAGGGTAAAGTTTACACTGCACTGGCATGCCTGATGAACTTGAAAGAAAAAATGGAAGCGTTTTCTGATTAAGAAAAGATTGTGTTATTTGTCCAAGTTTCATGCTACATCACCCATTTCTTCATAATGAAATAAGATGGTTCAGTTTGACAAGAGCTACAAAGAATGTGAATAGTAGTACTGTAATAATACGTGTCATAGTAACATGTTAATGAAAAAGACAAGAGTTGCCACAAATACATAGCACTCAACTGAAATAAGTGTAGCTAATAAAGATATTTTGTAATATACTAATGAAAAAAAAAAACAAAAAAAACGTGGCGTCTATTATAAGTACGTTCTTGTAGATCATAGTACATAACCTAACTCACTATCACTTTGTTTCAGAGTGTACCTTCGTTTTTATCGTCTGTTCACAGAAGCTGATAGAAATTGTGATACACTGGAGGAACAAAATCTAAGGGGCTCAAATGTCCTTTTTCTTAGCTTCAGAGTTCACTGATCGGATGCTCCTATGAATAAAGTAATGGGAGAGTAACAATATCCATGTTTCGTGGACGAGCTTTAATGTTTCTATTGACATTTACCTCATGGTAGTCCGTAGCATTATAAGCGGTGTTGTACAAAAATATTCCTGGTATCGCTCTCTCAACACGGATCTCCTAAAATTTTAGCCACGGAACTTTATTACCACCACGATTACTTTTTCTGTTAACAGGATTTTATATATATATAAGGTAAATTTAAGACAAATGAAGGAGAAAAAAGGATATACTAACCGCTTACTTTCGCATTAGAACACACACATTCACATATAGATATAAAAAAGTCACTATATTTCGTGTATTCACACTTTTTCAAGTAGAGAGAGAGTCAGCGAAGTTCACGTGTTCACAAAGTACAAGTTTGAAGAGACAGTTGCGACACGTAGCGGACAAAGCATCAAAACTGGAGAACAACTGACTGCTGTAACGCGTAGATATCCGGAACTTGAAATAATAATAACTGTATAGCGTGTAAGTACAAGGTGGAATCGTGGATGGAAATGTGTTGAAAATGCAGAGGAAAAGGGGAACTAGAGTTATTGAAGGTTAAGGCCAGGTTTTATTTTCGCGCTCAAACCGTGAATAAAGGCATTCTCCCACAAACGGCGTGTGTAGGTGCTGGTCGTAGGGGGTAAAATGTGGATTATGGCAACCAATAAAGATAGATCAAAATTGGTTTTGGGACTCGGGTGCAAGGAAACT
Source organism: Lepisma saccharinum (assembly GCA_022664845.1). Classification (NCBI taxonomy): domain Eukaryota; kingdom Metazoa; phylum Arthropoda; class Insecta; order Zygentoma; family Lepismatidae; genus Lepisma; species Lepisma saccharinum. The sequence goes on from JAGDQP010000814.1 coordinate 38,632, forward strand.
GGGGCATCCGGTTTGTTGATAGTACAGAAGTGACGATGGTTATTAATTCGAATGTTAAGAGCACAACTTGTTTCCCCCACATAAACGGCATCACAGAACTTGCATATATAAGTAACTCTGGTGAGAGTGAAGCTACGGAAAACTGGTTTCAGATTCAACATCAAGATTTTTTTCAGACGCTACAGAAGATACCGAAGCAATAGACAGAATGTGTAGGCGTAAGAGGGGATCAAGTTGGATAAATGAGTAGGGCTGTCGCTCATTTCAGTTATTTTCTTGATAAAATCAGAAACTTAGCAGCATGAACACAGGGCTATCAAATGCTTGGTTTCTTTTGTAAAATGAATTTCTGTAGCGTCCTCGAAGATTCCTACCTATCTTAAATATGCAAAGTTAGAACTGGCACAGAGCATTTTTCTCAACGTATGCCAAATTAATGCAATAGTAGTCCACTCTTTTATCTCTAGTATCCCTGTAGTATCGTCATATTTTGCATTTAGCACAGGACTCGTGGCTGTGAGTTTGACTGACTGCCGTTATGTTAGAGTACCTGCCGTACTATGATCTCTTTATAATATTCTATATTATTGGGTTCTTACACATCTAAAATGTCGTAGTAAATAAGAAGAGTGCCGAGTTCAAATTACAAGCTCTATATTCAAGTTTATTGACGAAGGTGCAGCCGTAAGCATAGGACAACAAAAGATAGCATGCATTGATATTTATCACATCGCAGCTGTGCATTATCTAAAATATTGAGTTTCCGACATATTTAGTCATTCCTACGTATGTTATTTGACTATCATCAAATATTATTCAGTACTATTCATAGTTACGATAATAATTGCTGGACGCTTCTCAAAAATATGAGAATTGCAAATAGAAATTGATTTCCCGACATTATATTAATCAACAAACATAAAGAACAACATAACAAGCGTAAAAGAATGTCAAACTTGGTGTCTGACGGAAAAATATTAAAATCTGAACAAAGCTCAAACAGACTTTTAGTTTAAAATTATGGTATTGCTTCTGCTTATAAAATATCACGTTTTTATGGGAGCATTTTAAATATTCACACTCTTAAAAGACAACTAACATGTAAACATAAAGACTTATTATGGAAGACAGATTTAATTAACAAAACTGCTGTTTCGTTTGAACCAAAGTGAACTATCTTCAATTTTCTCTTATGGGATAACTAAACATTTCTCTATTAGGCGTAACAGTAAATAACAATTAGCATGTCGTTCAGACGCTACATATTATCACACATTTGTGTTTGGTGATTATTGTTTGACTATTTTGTACTTAACTGTCCACTTAGTTCACTTTGGCGTGAGACGAAACAAGAACTACTCGTGAACTTCAACATACTTTGGTTTAGATCTCACAGAACTGAATAAATTACAGTTCATTTGTACGCACTTGTATTTTCAATCTGTGGTAAGCACTCTGATCCACTGCTATTGATTTCCTTGTCTGTTTCATTTGCTTTACATATATATGCTATGTTGTTTCTGTTCCTACGCTTACACGTTTTAGAACTAAACACCATGACACCTTGTACTTGGTTCACTCTGGCAGAACAGAAATGTGCTTTACTTTAAGCTTCAATTTTTTACCACGAGAGTACACCACTTTGAGTACTGCAACCCGTTCATTCTACCAGTTCGAACAGTGTGCCACCTCTAGAATCAGAAAATACCAATATCTGAAAATCGGTGGAAAGTGGAGTACGTTCACTCTGGTTCTACACCATCCATTTGTTCCGTAGAAAAATGCACACACACGTACACAACACTAATATTCACCGTAGACTAGCTGTAAAGGAAGAGAGTCATACACATGTGGATAGATCAAAAGATAGACGCACAGGAACTTCACAAACACAAAAGAATAGCTGCAACGTTTCGAAAAAGCGTTTTCACATGGTAGGAGAGAAGATGGACAGAGCGGACAGGTGCGGGACTTGTGCTAGAAAGACGCCATGTTGCCAACTGATGCTAGGTAACAGATGGCCAGATTATGGAGGCGAGAAAATGACTAGATGGGTCGGAGAAAACACCAAATGGAAAAGAAAGTGCGAAGGCTACTAGGAGTAGGTAAGGGGCTTCCTGAATTTATAAGACGGTAAAGAATCAGAGTGGGGGATAATAATAATAAATGGGAGAATAAAGATGAAAGTGCAACTAGAGACGGAACGAAGAATAAAATGGAAGAAGAAGAAGAAACTGCGCAGCAGGGAGTTACATTCATTTGAGGGCGGTTCATGGTTGGCGGAAAGGATAGAGATGTAGTCTGCTCCCATCTCTTTCTAACTGTGGTAGGTAAGTCAGTTCAGGATTTTCAAGATGCTGACTCAAAAGGTTTCGTCAAAGGTGCAACCGTAAAAGGAAGTGTGTTTAGGTATGGGGAGGTGCGGAAGTTGAGATTTGGAGGAGTAGCGATGGTTGTTGATGCTGATAATTAGAGGTGTTTGGGTTTCGCCAACGTAGAAGGCGAAACATGGGTTACAGAGTAGGAGATAAATGATGTTGGAAGATATGCAACTGCCAGAGTGACGGAAAGAGTACGTCTTGTGAGTGACGGGATGTACGATGGTCAGACTGGTATCAAAGATAGGACAGGTTCTGCAGCGGGATCTATTGCACTTACCATGTTTGTGGGGAGGGCCGGGATTGGTCCAGATCTTGTGAGAATCGTATCGTACTCTATTGTAGTCGTTCTCGTTATTAAGCTTTCACACAGCTTCGTAAGTGCCATTTAATTAGTGAAAGCACTGAAAATTCTTCATGTATTTTCTCTGCTTATGTTTCGTACTTACACTTTGTAGACATAATGTCATACTTTTTTTGGATTATCGAGAAGATTCCCTTGTGTAGAGGAGGGTAGAGGTGCAGAAAGTAGCATTGAAACTGATTTGGAGCGCCAGCCACAATGATCTTGTTTGTTCAATGAAGCTACAAAAAATGTACAAATTTTCTAAAGATTCGTGTCCTGTTTTTCCAGGTAAAGCAGCACCTGACACTGATGCTTATAGATTCAACCAATATAATGTGTCCGCTTAAATACATACATTTTGTCAGTTGATAGTTAAAGAATACTTTATGTATATTTTACAGACACATCTTCAGCGGGAAAACTAACTACGTTTACGGGTGGTCACGTTCAGTCTAGCAAGAGCAGCATGGTACAACTTCGAAGACCTACCAACAGGAAAGGGAAACAAGCGCCTGCTCCACCGAAGCGTACCAGGTAGATATTTAGAAAGTTATGATGGTTGTACAGATTATATGATAGTATTTTATGAAGGCTTAACGTGTGAAGAATTTGTTTTTAAATTGACGAAGGCATATACGAGAAGGATCAAAAGAGTAATTCCTTTGAACAGATTAAAACCAAAATTTATACTAACTTAGTCCAGACTCATGTGAAGAGACTATTAGGCCTGAATGCAGTCACGTTACCACTTCCCATGCATTTGTACCCTTTTTCACTCAACCATAAAATCCAGAATGGCATATTTCCACAGTGACCGTAATCAGGGTATCTACTGACCTTGAAAGCCTGAAATTTTATTTTGGACCTGTAAAACCGGGGGGAAGGGGGGTTAATTCGAGCAGAAACTTCGATTTATTGAAGTTATTATTTCACTTTCTTAATTTGAGTCCGTAAACATTTAAAATAAACTTTTGAATTTTTAAATTTAAGGTCTCAGAATGAGGCCTTTACGAGGGCTCCTCGCTCCAACCCTCATTTTTAACGTTTTTCAAAATATTTCAAAAACTAAGAGTACTATAAAAAAATGTAAGTGCATAACGCACTAGAACTTACATATTACTATGAAATACAATGAACAGCAAACTCGAAATCTTGTCGTTTGATTGAGTGCCGAGCCTTCAAATAATGACGTCATAATCTTTGAAAACGTATCACTCATCAATGGACAAGATCTCGAGATCGCTGTCCATTGTATTTCAGAGTAATTTGTAAGCTCTAGTGCGCTATGCGCTTACATTCGGTAGTGCTCTTAGTTTTTAAAATATTTTGAAAAATGTTAAAAATGAGGGGTTGGAGTGAGTGCCCCTCTTAAAGTAAATTTTTTTTGTAAGAAGCTCTCAGGGACTGGGAGTACAGGTGTGGCCACCCCGAGGGTATCCGAGCTGATGTCAGCTATACTTCTTTCTGATAGATGCTGTTTTTCTCCTCATTTCAACTTTCTCTTATCCTCTACTCTAACCACCCATGTCTTGTTTTATTTTCTAATTGGGCTAATGTGCTTATGAACTTTGGGTCTGATGTTAAACTAGTTTACAAATTTTTGGCTTTCATAATTCTTACATTCGAACAGGAATTTGTTGTAAATATGACGTAAATACATTTTACATACACATGGCAGATATTCGACTCCAATATGGCCGCAGCCACTCACTTTTTAAAAATGAAAACTTTGGACTCAAGTGTTTCGGTTAATCAATAATACACATCTTTGCACATACTTACATACTCATATTTATTATACTTCACATTAAAAAAAAAAATCAGGCATACTGAAATTACATCTCTACGACGGACTAAAGACGGAGCGAGAGCCGTTCCAAAGAACCTAGCCAATTCATATTGAATCAACTTCTTAAGAGAACATTAAAAACCTTACTTTAGGGTGAATCATAATAGTTGAGGTTAAATTCAGTTGCATTTGAATTAATTTTATTTATTGTGTTCAGGCAATTTTATCTTAGTCAGGTAATTGATAAACTAAACATACTTTCTTTGTTTGCAAGAAGAAAAGTAATACATGATATAAATGTATTACTGTAAATAAAGTTAGTGCCAATTTCCCATCGAGAAAAATATGCAATAAAAGTTACTACGTTAATTAAAATGTGTTTCGAAGTTGCGTTTTATTAGGTTGTAACACAAGTTCCCGCCATTTTATATTTAGTTTATTTTCACTCCAACTTTTTGAAAGTCATTCGAAAAAGCGTTCTTCCTCTACAAACTTATTACTACCTTTTTCCTGACTGAATAACGTATTTTTTCTTTTCTTTCCGGCATTTAAAATAGGAATTCCAGGCGGCAAGAAACCCCATTTTCGACACTTGTTTTCGTTTCGCGTTTCGCCGCAATCAAAAATCATCGGAAACAGCTCGGTATATTTGTGCCGTTTACGGAGAGGGTGATATAGCCGCGAGGACTGCTCGACAGTAGTTTGCCAAGTTCAAAAAAGGCAACCTGGACCTGGACGACAACCCTCGCTCTGGGCGACCTACCGAGTTCAACGAGACCATTTGAAAGTGCTTTTGAAAGAGGACGGTCGCCAAACATGCAAAGAATCGGCCAAGAAGATAAACAGCAATGTAATGACGATCTCCCGTCACCTTAAATCAATGGGTTTTACTCAAAACAGTCGAGAGGAATCTCTACATACCCCAGCTGCACCATGTGAATGAGGCTATCCAGCAGAACAGACGATCGACAAGGCCAAGTCATCCTGCTCCACGACAACGCTAGGCCCCATGTTGCAAACATTGTCAAAGCGGCACACCAAGAGCGTGCTTGGGATGTTCTTCAACATCCACTTTATTCTCCGCATCTTGCGCCGACGGATTATCATCTTTTCCACTTGCTGTCCAACCAAATGAGGGGAGTAACCTTCGATATTGACGAGCACCTTGAAAACTGGCATAAGAACTTCTCCGAGTCTAGGCCCAGCGATTTCTGGCGAAACGGCATTGCTAAATTGATCGAGAGGTGGGAGCACGTTGTAAACAATGACGTAGATTACATAATTGACTAATCTGTCGTTATAATTGTTGTAACTTTCAATAAAACTTTTCAATTAAAAAGAACGGCGGGAATTACGTTACAATCTAATACATGCACATGAATTAAACTCGTATATATATTAAAAGTACTATTCAGTTCCAACTAAACATATAGAAAGGCAAATTATATTTCGTTAATTTTAAATCTTAACTAATTTTTCGTTGAAATTCAATTAAAAAATATGAATCATACATTCAGGTTGTACTATTTGTTTGTTACTGCACAATTTTCTCACCTGCCTTCTGGTAGGAAATATTCTACTTTAATTTCTTGTTTGAAATCTCCCGAAAACGTACGTTCTAGTTAGTACATTTTATTTATTTATTTATTTTATATTATTTTTTTATGTTTTGTAATGACTTAAAGAAATAATATTATGTGATTGGTATATGCGTCTTTTAATTGATAAACATTTTTGTTTGCAAGAAGAAAAGTATAAATTAATGACCTTGAGAAAGTAGAAAAATAGACCTAGAAAACCTGAAAAAAAAAAAAAAAAAAAAAAAAAAATTTAAAAAAAAAAAAAAAAAAAAACTGGAATTTGAAAATTGACATTCATGTTCAACCTTTAGGAAATCGGACACCACTTAAGGGACACACAGATACAAGTCGAATGTGAACTATAGGGCGGGAAAGGAATAATGAACTGTTCTATTTTCGCAGAAGCCTGAACTTACAAGGAACACTCGCCAGGTGACAGCTCGATTTCATGAAAATTCGTATGTAGGTACATACAGTGCCTAGGTAAACGTTCACAGCCAACATTATAGGTGCTGTCATCAACAAATAACAAGGGAACCCGAGATAGAAGGAACGTAGAGAGTAAGTAAATCGAATATAGAGTACGGAAAACTCCTTTTCATTTATAAACTGTTACATATTATTGAAAGCAAATGGCCATTAATGGATACTGGACAGATGATGATACATACTGAATTGTATGACGACAGTGTCCGCCATAAAAGTGGCCATCTTGACTATGCTTCAAAATTTTCAAATTGTAACTGGATCATGGGATATATCCGTCTGTGCTGGGATGTTTCAGAAAAAGCAATGATGAAGTTGGTATTGGCATATCTCTAATCCTGTACGGCAAAGTGACACGTGAAATTGACCTGGAGAACATCACTTTCACTAAGCATTTCGCCTTCTTGAAATTTGTACTTCATCTTCCGTTAGTGTATTTAAAACTTTGTAGTGCACTTAATGTTGCGGCCATGAAGATCATATTTTCCAACATAACGGGAACTCGTCTGTAGCCGTTTGGTTATCGTTCCTTCAACTGTGAAAAATTTAATGTTGGAAAGGGGTAAGGTAGGGAGATTCAATTTCCCCAAAACTGTTTTGTGCGGTCCTGGAGAGTGTTCCAAAATTTAAACTGTGATGAAGTTGGAATTAAAATTAATGGAGAATATCTTCTTCACCTACGGTTTACTGATGATATAGTCCTGTTTGCTTCAAATGGGGAAGAACTGCAAACCAGAATGGAAGAACTGAATAATGAGAGTTCGAAAATAGGCCTTAAAATGAATTTAAGTAAAACAAAGGTCATATACAATCAACATGCTGCAAGAAGGGAAATAAAGATTAGCGGAGAGACAATAAACATAGCTGATGAGTATGTTTACCTAGGCCAGCTCAAAACATCGAATGCTAAGTTGACTGATGAAATAAATAGATGATGTAAAATAGCGTAGAGTTCGTTTGGAAGACTACACTTCATTTTCAAAAGCAAACTACCAGCGTGTCTGAAGCTTAAAGTTTATAATCAATGTGTCTTATCTGTGATGATGTACGACTGTGAAACTTGGTCATTGAGTGCGCAAACGACTCAAAGATTGAGAGTCACACAAAGAGCAATGGAGAGATGCGTGCTAGGAATAACCAGGAGAGACAGGAAGACAAATGAATGGATTCGCACACAAACAAAGGTAGAGGATGTAATCAAGACTGCGAAGAAGCTGAAATGGAAATGGGCCGGTCACATAACTAGACGAACAGATTTAAGGTGGACGACAAATGTACTACATTGGATTCCTAGAGAAAAGAAACGACCGAGAGGACGTCCAAATGCAAGATGGGTTGATGAAATCAATCGTTTTTCAGGAGCTACATGGATGAGGATATCAGCAGACCGAGATATGTGGAAAGAAATGGGGGAGGCCTTCATCCAGCAGTGGATAGAAAACGGCTGAATATGATGATGATATGTAGAAAAAAAGAATAAATGCATGGTAGATTCTGGAGACAGGTGTACAATAACTTCACACAAACAATAGAAAAGTTGTATGTTTCGCAGTAGCATTTTCAGTTGGTAGGAGAGAGAATTTACAGAGCGGATAGTTGCGAGACTGGTGTTAAGGAAACGCCATATTGTCAACAGATGCAGGGTGACAGTGTGGCCAGTTATGGAGTTGCGAAAATGACTAGATTGGTCGGAGAAAGCACCAAACGGAGAAGGAAGTGCAAAGGTTACTAGGAGCAGGAAAGCGGTTTCGTGAGGGAATAAGAGGGTAAAGAATCAGAGCGGGTGGGGGAAATAATAATAATAAAGATGAAGGGAAAAATAAAGAAACAAAATAGAAAAATTGAATAAAAGTGCCCTTCAGACAGTTGAGGCCGGGTTCATAGTTTGCAGAAAGAATGAAGATGTACGTCTGCTCCCATCTCTTTCTAACTGTGGCAGGTGAGTCAGGGTTCAGGACTTTCAGATTGTAACTCGAAAGGTTTCGTCAAAGGTGCAACCGTGATAAGAAGTGTGTTCAGGTATGGGGAGGTGCGGAAGTTAAGATTTGAGGAGAAGTATCTATGGTTGTTGATGCGGAATGTTAGAGGAGTTTGGGTTTCGCCAACGTAGAAGGCGGAACATAGGTGACAGAGTATTAGATAAACGAGGTTGAAAGATACGTTACTGCCACAGTGACGGAGAAAGTACGTCTTGTGAGTGACAGGACAAGGACTGGGATCAAAAATAGGACAGCTTTTCTAACGGGGTCTATTGCACGTGCCAAGTTTGGGTGGAGGGCGTGCGATTGGTCCAGTTCTGGTGAGAATCGTGTTGAGATTCGGAGGTCTGCGGTAGACTATTTTGAGGCACGACGGGAAAACAGTTTCAGGTGACGCAGTGAGTATGGAGTGTGCCAGTTTAAGGAGCTTTTGGAGGGCCTGAAGGCTGGGATGATACTGGGTGAGAAGATTGCGAGCGGAGGGAGCTTCGCAGGGAGGTCGGTTGGAGTTGGGGTGCTGACGGGCACGGTCCAGTTGTTTACGGATGAGGCGTTGGGGATATTCGCGGTCAGTGAGAGCTGAGGAGAGGGTATACTGAAATAGTTTTGGAGCAGGTCATCAGAGGAACAGATGCGGGAGCCCCGGACAGCAAGACCGTATGGAAGAGAGAGTTTGGTATGGTAGTGATGGGAGCAATTGAAATGGAGATACTGCATACTGTTGATAGGTTTAATTTGAACGCCTGTCTCAAGTCGATTGTTCTTGAGCCAGACATCCACATCAAAGGAAGTTGTGTGTTCCCTCGAGGACCAGGTGAAGTTGACGGGGAAGGTGCAGTTGAGTTTTTGTAAAAATGTTTCCAAAGACACTTGTCCGTGGGTCCAGATCAAGATATATCGTCGATATAGAGAAGCCAGGTGAAAGATTTGAGAGGTGTGAAGTTGAGGTATTGGGTTTCCAGGCGTCCCATGAAAAGGTTGGCGAATGAAGGGGCCTTGGCTGTGCCTTTGATTTGCAGGAAATTGTTTTTCTCAAAGGTGAAGTTGTTCATGGTGAGGACAAACTGGGCTACCTGAAGCGTAAATGGTGTATTGGGTTTACGAGGACTGGGGCGTGTCTCCAGGAAGTGTTCAAGGGCAGCGAGGCCATGGGTGTGGGGAATGTTGGTATACAGTAACATCACGTCGACTGTAACTAAGATGGTGCTAAGTGGGTTAGCAATTTGCTTGGAGAGAACGAAAATGTACGGTTCAACAGGGTGGTTTGGAGGTTGAGGGGGAGGGTCTTTACTATAGGATGGAAGGAATTTGTGGAGGCTGGGAGGTGTCAGGGTCAGTGGATCAGTGGTTGTGTCACCTGAGGTTACGGACAAAGGTGAGGAAATCATTATGTGGGTTGGCTTGTTCAGTATGGTGGCAAGGAGAGAAGGAAAGACCGTACGAAAGGACTTTTGTTTTCAGTATCTGAAAGCTTGCGGAAGAAAGGTTGAGAACTGGCTGCGGGCGTTTATAGTTTTTTGGTTGGTTTAAGGTGACGGGTTCACTTACGTGGTTACTTTTGAATCTCTGAGGGGCAGAGGTTAGATTGCTCCGTGCAATTGCTAAGAGAGGTCGGATCAGGACGACTAATTAAGGGAGGGGGGGTCAGTCCGAGTAGCGGGGGAGGAGTAGAGGATGATGGGAGATGCAAATGTAAAGAGGAGCCTTGAGAGAGGGCAGGATGACAAACTTGAGAAAGTTTAGAAAGGTGTTTGGATCTCAGGTTAAGTAAGAGACGAGAAGCATCAGGTAGGTTTCGTATATGTTAGACATGGGAGGGGGGGGGGGGAGAGAGATGGTAAAAAAAAGCAGGATTTTGATGAGAAATTGAAGTCCTATGGAGAGTTCTAAGACTTGGTGAAAGTGTAAAGTGAGTGCTAGGGTTGTCAGATAAACAGAGGTATACCTGAAGAGGGAAAAAGCGTGTATCGATCTGATAGCGAGAAACCGGAGAGATGGATTTTGGGAGCTAAGTCTTTAGGTGTAAATCCTAGGTGAAGGCAGGATTTGCAGGAATTCAATATGTGAGAGAATGCGGAAAAACTTAAATGTGCTGGTGCGGCAACGGGTAATCGAGAACGGAAGAGAATTGCAGTACATGGTACCGGTAGGAGTGTAGAAAGTCAAGTAAAGCGGTATACGAGGGAGTGCAAATACTCAAGTAAAGCCAAAACGAGAAGTACAGAGAAGTCAATTAACTGAGGGTGAAAACCAAAAGATAACTGAGAACAAGAAAAGCAATAACTCAGGAGGAAATGGAAGTTAGAGAAAAAGAAGAAGGCGCCCGGGAAACAAACAAACAACAAACGAGGAAAAATCCAAAGGAATGCCGAAAGTACTCGGAATAGAATGACAGGAAAACACAAAGGACAAAGAAATGGTATTATATATTATTATTATTATTATTATTTCCCCCTCCCGTCTGATTCTCTACCCTCTTATTTCTTCAGGAAGACTGCTCCTAGTAACCTTTGCACTTTCTTCTCCACTTTGTGTTTTCTCCGACCCATCTAGTCGTTTTCCCGTCTCCATAACCTGGCCGCACTGTCACCCAGCATCATTGGCAATATGACGTTTCCTTAGCACCACTCCCGCACCTGTCCGTTCTGTCCATTTTCCTTCTTATCAGTTGAAAACGCAATTGCGAAACGTACTAATTTTCGATAGTGTTTGTGAAGTTCGTGTGCTCCTATCTCAAGATTTCACTATGTAAATAACCTTTTTTCTACCTTGTTTACCGTCTTATATATATATGGGGAAAATGAAGGAAAATAAAGAAGAATACTAACAGCTTGTAAGTTCCATATTAGATGACACACATTTCACATATGTAGAAGTCACTATGATATTTCGTGCACACAGTTGCACGTTTTCAAGTGTAGAGGAAGAGAGCGAAGTTGCACGTGTTCACAAAGTACAAAATTGAATGGTTGAACAGTTACTGTTAGCTAATGAGTTAGTAATGGGGCGCACCGGCGTGCGAACGATGCCTTTACCATTAATGTGTTCTTTATCCCCATTAGGCAGTTGTGAGCTGTAGACGATTATGACAGTTTGTCTTTGCTGTGTCGTGGCTAGTAAAATATTTGATAAATTAGTAGCGTCTTTTAGCGGCCTTTTCATGTAATATATTTCGTACCCAGATAGCATGCCAGCTTGCAACAAAGTTATCAGTCACTTGCTTCGAGCTTGTTAAGCGTGATATTATGTTGAACTTAATAAACATAAGTGGCTTGATTGTGATAACTAAGCTAATTGAAGCCTGTTGGAACCAGCAACTATGCGTAGAACCTTGTCAGACTTGATATTTATTTGTTGTTGTTTTTTTCGTTGCACATACGCTGTCTTCTTAGTGCTCTGAAGTTCCATCACGTGCTAGGCCTATTTCGACGTAGTCTAATCTTCGCCATCTCCCGCCATTTTACTACGGGCGTATCTTGCGATCTGATGAACTAAGTATAAATAGCGCTTGGAAATCAACGGGCATGTGGTTCTACAGCATCGGATTGGTGTGCCAGTGGTCCTCGGTTCGATTCCTATCCAGGACAGTATTGTGTGGCAGGCACTAAAGATAATATTGGACGAAGGTTGTTTAAATAGAGAGAAATCCTTCTAAAGAAATCGAAAGAAAAGAAGACTTACTGACTTTAATTTCAGACTTTTGTTTTATATTCAAAATGAATTGTAATGCTGTAGGTCTCCTTGGTTAATAATATGATGTCCGATCTAATACTAATTATCGAGAAGGATAAGGAGACAGTTATATTGGATATGTTTCGTTGTGAGATTTCAGATAAGAGGATAATATATGTGAATGTTTCTATGTACAAGACATAGTCTCTTGTTAAGAAGACTTAACTAACTCACTCTATGGCTTATGGAACTCGCAAGTTCATCGCCGTAGTAACAAACGTTCGCCATTCGATTCTATCCTGGGCAATATCAAGCCAGTTTTCATCACGAACACCTACTTCTCGAAGATCTCTTCTAATATTGTCCTCCCAACGACGTCTCGGTTTTCCCAATGGCCTCTTTGTTAAGAAGACTTAAGAAGATTAATTAATTTCCTGGTGTGTGATGTGACTATCTTCTATAATAAAATTGTCAGGGAACCTATTGCTTCTTAATGTTGAGAAGTATCTGAAATAAAGATTTTAGTTCTCACCTAAGATCAGTTTTATTACGAATTAGATTTTTTTTTTTTTTTTTTTTAAAAAAATAGAAGTAAAATTTAATTTTCTTTCTTGTCCTGTCAAGGCTACTTCAACCTTGATTCTTGTTAACTTGAGTGCTTAATTCAACATCGTTTAACCTTTTTGGCTAGGTTACATCAAGTCAAGCTTACATCAAGTTATTCCACTTGTCAAAGTAAGCTCGATTAACTTTTGAATCAGATCAAAATTGCTATGTGGGTAGTGAAAGAAAAAGAAAGAAGGTACTTCGAATTGTAAGCTATTGCTGTACTCAGTAAGAGCAAATAGAACCTCAGTTAATTTATAACTAAAATGTTAGTCGTATTTCTATTAGTTGGAAATTAAATTAGCAGTAATTAAATTAGTTGGAAAATAAGTACTGATTAGCATTAATTTTATGTATGTATTTATTTATTTGTTGGTTCGTTCGTGTATTACTTAGTTTTTTTGTTTTATTTTGTTTTTTATCCGTACATTGGGAAACAATGTACCCAAATATACCAGACTCGCAAAACAAAACTCACTGGGTTCCCACTCACCTGGAAAAGCTGGAATAGTCAGGGAATCCAGCTTAGCACTAAAATGTCCTGGAAAAGTCAGGGAATTTCACTAAAAATGTCTGAACTTGGAAAAGTCAGGGTATTTGATAGCTTATTGTCATTTAGCTACAGCAGGCATTTAATATTAGATCGTTTTTTAAATTACTTGAAGGCTAATGTGCCAAGCATGAAGCAATTTAAGAAAAGAATACAGTGATGTATATTTATTTTCATGCAACTATGATCTCTATTTTCCCATGGAATTATGATTGATATATATATATATATGTATATCTATACAAAATGGGGTATCTGGAAATTTCTGAGTAGTGACCTGGAAAACCTGAAAATGTCAGGGAATTTGATCGTGGCAAATGAGTGGGAACCCTGACTCATGTCTGAACGAAATTACTATTGATATCAAACTAGAAGTAACCGTATCAGTTTTGTTTCAAAAGGGGTATAGGACGTATAAGACGCTCCCTTTTTTGAAGACGATTTTCGGAGGAAAATATCATATACGTTAAGATTCCATTAGTTAGGTCATTTATTTTTTTTGCATTTTACTCAGGGTTATCTAGTTCAATGTGGATTCTTGTTCATTGAAGTCACAAAAGAGAATACCACAGTCGAACCTGCAGACCATATGATGTGCCCCAGTTTTACCCATCGTAGGTGTTTGGCGTGCTACGGATCATATATGGTGAAATGTCAAGCAGGTGAATAAACAATAGACTATGAAATAAAAATACAGAATGATGATTTCAGGACATCAATTTTATTTAAAGTCGTGGAGTTATTTAACTCCAGAATCTGCCATACGAAGCAGTACTTAATAATTCAATTACTTCCACATGACAGAAAATCTTTTGAAACTATACATACAATGGCAACATATACAATTATCAAGCTGATTGAAGATTGTTAATAATTCAATAATGATTAGTTAGAATTAAAAAATACTTTGCACATATTATATTGTAAGATTATAATAAAGATAGAAACAATAAAGAAAGAACGCAAATTTCATATTGGAAAATATAAGTTCACTATAACAGTTCATCATGAGAAACAGTAATGCCATCTATCAAGCATAAAATCGGAAAAATTTCTTAAGTCAAACTTTGGCATAGATAACTAGTTTAAAACGTTCTTTCATCAATTCTATTTGATTTAAATTAATTTGATAATATAATAAATAATTATTTGAACATAAAAATAAAATATAAAATAATACATAATTTAGCTTGTATATAATAGCCTCCAAACCTCTGCCAGAAATATGGTAGTAAAGAACATGAACATGTTTGGTCTCATTGAAAGAGTTCATTTGTCAGTCACTCCGACCATGGGAACTTGAAAGTTCATCACTTACCGTACCAGCAACAGAGCTGTCACTATCTTGAAACAGTATGTCATCTTCAGAACCATCTGGAGCGTTACTGATTACACATTTCCTAAATGATTTGATTACATTTTCCTTTTTAACTTCATTTCATGATGCTTTCACCCATTCACATACTTGTGAGATACTGGGTCTCTTCCTTCTTTCTGCAGGAGTAACTTCGAAATCAGGAGACTGCATCCATGTATTCCACTTCTCCCTCATTAGTCCCTTAAAATGTTTGTTGATACAAACATCCAGTGAGTGGTTGAAGCTGGCTTGTCTGCCCTCCTGGGATTACGGCTATGTGCGTTTTCATATCACGCAGTTTCTTCTTGATTCCGTCTTGTTTTGTGGGCACGGAATTCATCCCAAACAAGTAAAGAAGATATCCTCTGTAATCCACCAGGACGCCTTGACTACACCTTTTCAATCCAAATTTTTCATCTATTTTCATCCATCCATCCTTTCTTGTGAACATGAATCACTACTCCATTCGGTATTTGTTTCTTTGGTGATGTCTTTCTTTTGAATATCAAGAACGACCTCAATTTTGTTTCATCAACAGAATATGGTAACACAACTGTGTAACGAGTTTTTTCATGGCCAGTAGTTTTCATAAGTTACGGTTTTTGAACCTTTCGAATCAACTGTTTTATTTAAAGGCACGTCAAATGTAAGAGGTACCTCGTCCATATTTGCTTTTTGCGAAAGTTCAAAATTTCCGTGACGTCTGACTTCAATGACGTATCTATGAAACCGAAGAATTTTGTCCTCATATTCATCCGGCTATTTTTGTGCAATTTTTGTTTTAACACGCATAGAAATACTACTTCTTTTCATGAATCGGGAACACCACGAAATTGAACCTGAGAAATAATTGATACCTCTGCCATACATTTTGCTTTGTGAATTATTATCTTTGTAGATAGTGATATTCAAGGCCATTGGTCAAGTACCTATGTTCTTACGTCTTCTTCCTGTTGTGGCCATTGCGACGGTATGCTTGTTGCGTTTTGCTTCCTTGAGTTCATTTTCTTGTCTTCTCCAAGTGCGAATTATCTTTTTCGGTGGTTGTGGCCCAAAACGACGTTCTTTGGGTCTGTGCCCATTTTCTTTAGCGTATTTGATAACAGTTTGAAATCTCGTAACTACCGGTATGCCTGCGGGACATTGCAACAAGTATCCTACACATCAAACAGAAGTCTACCAGGAGGACACTGACGCTGCTGTTTTGTTTGGTCGAAATAACCATTCCTGTATTACACAGTTCTTAGAGGTTCAACAATGCTTTGAAATCTTACCAGTTTTTAAAAAAACAATAGCAGCTTTTTCATCATTCTTAGCCATTGTTAATGCAGGTTTAAGACAATGCGAAACATTTAAAATCTATGTTTAGATAAAGATAAAAATAACACACACACAAACTTCGCAAACATATTCCTTGTGGATAAACAAACAATATTTTCCGCACTTTTGAAATACAATCTTACGTCAACAATGTCTTAGATCCTATATTCAAAATTACAAAGGAAATGTAACTGAAACAAAAGCGGTGAAATACGACACTTTAAAGTCAACAGTACTTTTAATGTGCCTACACAATATTGCCGATAGTTGTTTGTATTTGCCGGTCTATAGGACGATTGTCGGGGGGGGGGGGGGGGGAGAGAAGTGCGTCTTATACGCCGGCAAATACGGTATATGCTAGTAGTATAGATAGTAATTAATTTAAAAAAGTCAGACAGGTTGTTTTCTTTAATGAAGCGTGCTTAGTACACTGTTTTATAAAAGGAGTGTAATTTCGTTTCTAAGCAGGCTCAGAATTGACGACAAAAGTCCTCAATAGATGGGTGTACTTTTGTGCATAATGTGTTGCATTTTGTGCAAGTATATTATTAGAAGTATTTAATTATTTGACGTACGATCATCGGTTAATAATTGATTACAGGATTACATATGTGTATTGTGGTTATCAATTTGTTTCTATTTATGTGTTTGCATTAGAAACTTAATAACTTCAATGTATGAAATTTATGGGCCGAGTGAACTGCTGTAGTCTTCTTTCTTACAGTTCCTTCCGGGATAGCACTTACGCAGACCAAGAGTTGCTGCAGACAGAAACACCAGATGACTCATCAGACTTAAATGGTATTGATAAAATTTTTGAAGGTATTCATCTGCTTTCCTTCCTTTCTCTCTCACTTTCTCTCCTTGATTTCTACTGCTTGCACTGTGCTTAAGAAATCGATTGCAAGGATGATTGCTAATACGCACTTCAGGTTAGAAAAGCTAGTTTAGCATGTGTATTGTGCCTTAATAGGTATGTATGACTTTTTATTTATGTGACAAACTTGTATTAAGGCATGTTAAAGAGTAGATAAGTGTTGCATGTGAATCAGTTTATTGCTTTTAGAGTGTAGATATATCTTCCACCAAAACAAGGATATTTTTTTTTTCTTATAAAATTGAGAACTTACAGCCATGGCGGGGTTGGAAGTTTTTACCAAGGGTAATAATTACTTTCTGGAGTCAAAATAATGCACTTTTTTGTAATTTGTTTCGTTACTTATACGAAAAGTATTAAGTTCAAGACATTAGCGTTTAATTCACACACTAAACATATGGAAGTGACTCCAGAATCTTTCTTAAAATAATTTTCTTCATTGCAGCATCTAAGTATTTACCAGAATATTTGAAAACTTGTGATTATGATAGTCGCAATGAAGTAAAACTTGTAGTTATAATAGGGCTTGAAATGTGTTATCTATCAAAGGATAAGTTTGATTGGAGTTGTGATTTTCGTCCTTATCGAGTACGTAGTTTCTAAGGGCAGGAGAATTAACCATACATCCCTATAGACAATAAATAAAACCTTTATCAGATGAATTACGTAATTATGTTTTTAGGTTAAAGTTCCCTGATAACTTGCTCTTGCACATAAGGTGCCGGTTATCAAGCCATAATGGTCAGTATCGGGTTTAATTTTGATCATGAATTTGTTTTCTTCCAAACTTTTGGGTAGCTCACGTATCCTGATCTGCTTATCTTAAAGGTGAAAACTACATAAATGCCTTTTTTTTTAAAAACAAAACAAAAGGATTACATTTTTATTTCCTTTTAGGGTAGGTAGTGTTTCTGAATGAGGTGTTTAAGCTTTTAGAAGTCTGGTTTCGATCTTAACTAGGTGGAATAGAGTCTTCGTCCTAATTGGGCCAAGATTCAGAGACCTTTTTAGCACACCCAATTTCAGCCTTATTGTTGTATGTGTAAAGATGCGTGTGAATTGAGCAGTATGGGACGCCAGGCAGTTATTAGCAATTTGAGTTCTTCATACATTACCTTTTTGCTATTTTTATGCATCCCTTACGGGGTTTCTTTTGTGTTAACGGGAGATAGGTCTACAGGTAAACATAGATAAAACAAAATATATAATAACAAGCCGAAACACAGGGAATAAAGGAAATAAAAACATAAGAATTAGGGATGAGGTCATAGAAAAAGTAAACAAGTTTAAATACTTGGGAGCATACGTAACAAGCAAAAATGAGGTCACGGAAGAAATAAAAAATCGCGTAGTATCGGGGAACGCATGTTTCTATTCAGTCCAAAAACTTCTAACATCGCGATTAATATAAAGGAAATTGAAATTGAAAATATACAGAACAGTTATTCTGTCGGTAATACTTTACGGTTGCAAAATTGGAGTACGACCCTAGCAGATGAACATAAATTACGTGTGTTTGAAAATAAGGTTTTGAGAAAGATATACGGGTTGAAACGGAACGAGATGACCGGAGAATGGAGGAGATTTGCATAATGAAGAACTCCACGGACTGTACGATTCACCAGATGATGTAAAAATAATGAAATCGCGACGACTGAGGTGGGCAGACCATGTAGCTCGGATGGGGGAAAAACGAAGATTATATTCTATCCTGGTTGGAAGTCCAGATGGAAGGAGACCATTGGGAAGAGCGTGACGTCGTTGAGAGGAGAGTATTAGAAGAGATTCTTGAGAAGTATGTGTTTGTGATGAAAACTGGCTTGATGTTGCCCAGGATAGAATCCAATGGCGAGCGTTTGTTACTGCGGCAATGAACTTGCGAGTTCCGTAAGCCATAGAGTTAGTTAGTACATAGTTTAGAATGACCTGGAAATTTGTGAACTGTAACCTGGAAAAGTTAAGGAATTCGTGCTGGCAAAATGAAGGGAAACCCTGAGAGGTTCCATAGGCACGCCCCGTGAGAAATCATGGGTCGACTTCAAAGAGATTATTCGAATTGAAACAGCAGCAGATACAAGGAAAATCTGGCTCAAAAAAATAACAACAATGTTTGCTCGTGAATTGGACAATTCGTTCGAGTGGATGTTTTAAAGTAGTATACATTTTTGTAGGACTTCTGATTCTGTGAACATCAAACCAGAATTCAAATAACAGAGCAAAAGCAGTAAATGTAAATAAAGTTAACTTCAACCCAGATTGTACTCTAGAAAGATGTTCAAGTTGTTTTCGTTATTTCCTGTGGTCGCAAGAAAAGTGCCTCGTTATATTCACACCCTATATTGTTATTGACTTTTTGATGATGTAATGAGAGTGGTGGTAAAAAGAACTGTTTGGCATGGGGGAAGTTTGGTAACTAACGGCTTAAGCCGGACCGATATTATGAGCTGCTATGTTTTAAAATCCTCAAACATCCATGGGGTTCGTAATTACAACCTTGTGAAAGCTAGCGTGACACCTCAGACCGTGACCGGTGAGTAACAGTTTTTTCATCATTGCACCCTGTCAGAGAATGTGCATATACTGATTTCTTTCAGTTTGCATGTGCTTCTGAGGCTCTTTTAATCACAACAGCAAATTTAGTTAAGATCTCGTCCTTAATTCGCTTGCATTTGCGCTGTTGAAACTCATTATTTGATCTCGAAATATTTTAGTTTTTACTACTTGTGTCGTAGTTCTTTGTTTATATTATTGGTATAACGATTGAATTGAAAGTTGAATATACTGAAGATGAGTGTGCGAGTAAGCTGTGGCTGCATGTGATAAGTCTCCAGGGAAGGCACATTGCAATTGGCGCCCTAATATAGACATTGGCTTAAGACAAGGTAACCATTGTTTGTTTTCAATGCGAAGAGGTTCAATTTTGTATTTTTCTTGTTTTATGTGGAAGATGTATCATCATGCATTCTTTCTGGTGAACTTCTGTTACGCACTTCACTATTTTAGATGTCTCTTCTCTCTCTCACGTAGTATATTGGTTTAGAAATTCAGAGTAACCAATACAGTTAGCAACTCAAAAACTATACATCCAAACTGTTCATCTGTTTACCAACTGAAAAGACTCGTTATGTTATTTTTGATTTACGTATTAGTTAATAAAATATTGTTTCAATTTGAGTGTGTTAACTCTTATCAGTACCTAAAGTTTTTTACTGCAAAATGCGCATAGGTAGGTGAGCATGGAGAATATGTAAAATTATATTTATAAAGCCTCCATTCAGTTTTGTTCAGAGCGCATTAGTGTACTTGAGTCGTCAGTGTGGTAGATCTTTGAAACTTTCGGACAGAAAATTACTTCTTGATTCAGTTTCTTTCGTTGTGAATCTGTGGTAAATATATTAGTTTGAATTTGACATAGGAGAGAGGGATTTTACCCTTTTTCTGTATTGTTTTCCAGACTTACATAGATGGTGACAGTGCAGAATTAAAGCGCTCAACGTACTACCATGTGGATATTTCTTGCAGCATTTGTGTGTGATATACACACTGCAAACTTGAAATTGCATATTAATGTCTATTACAATTTAATATCTGAAAACTAAATTTGAACAAGAAATACTTATGGCTAACAGTAATAATTTGAGGCAATAGGATAAGTTTCATAGAATTCGGTTCTGCCGGACCCAAAGTTACCCAAAGGCCATAAACTGAATTGTAATTCCAGTGGGTTTGTGTTCAAATTCCGGCTAGTATGTTGGTGTATATAAGTCTTCAAATTTTACTTTTATATCTTGATTGCCCAAAGGGAGGAGGTATTAAAAAATACAAAAAAACACCGAAAGTTTGCCACAGATAAGTTTAAAGTACATTAAGGAAGTCTCATTTTCTTTAAAGGTTTCAAATTCTGAGTTCAAAAATTGTAATTGGCAACAAATAAACGAAAGTTTATACAAAAAACTTTGGTAAACTTTGTTTTATATGGGCCAGTCTAGTAACTTTGGACTTCGGCCCGTCACAATTCGACCATTTTCAGCCTAATTAAAATCCACAAACACCCATGCCCCTGCCGGGACTCGAACCCAGGGCCTTCGAGTCGTTGGCCTAACGCCTTAGACCGCATGGTTACCCGGTCGGTAAACGAAAGTTGAAGTCCTTACGTTGCGGTAAATTTAAATTGTTACCTCTTTAGTATAATTGTAATTACTTTGAGAAATATACAAAGAGTGTTCAGTACGGAAAATTTGACAGATTTTTAGATAACTTTTCGGCAGCGTACATCTACGAATCCTATAAGGTTTCTGCAGTTGCAAAACTGTCTTATGTTGAAAACTGCTTATCGTGTGCCAACATTTCCGACACATTGCGAAGCGTGAAGCCTTGCGTTCAGACTTCAGCATTCCCGAAACCATCTGGAGAAAACTTCCCGCATTTTCGTCTTTTCGTGCAGATCCTACAGAGATGCCGACTGTGAAGGCCCTTTTTCCACAGCCAATCGACGGTCGCCTATAACCATTTGTTCCACTCCCACAATCGTGTTATGTTGTCCGTCCAGCTGGTGCGTGTCGGAGGCTCCTTCAGTTTGTTTTCACACGAAGTTCGGCCTTCTTTGAACTGTCGCACCCACGAACGCACATTTTTCACGAACTTTCTGTCAGTTGAGTATTGCTGTCCTCTTCTTCACTCATCTTAAGGAATGACTGCATCTTCTAAAACAACTTTCTATAAGCTTCAATTCCTATAAAGTATATGAGTCCTTAGAACTTAAGTGCACCTCGTATGTGCATTATGTAAAATTTGAATATTAAAAATACGAATAACGCAGTGCGCAAACATAGAATTATAAACATACCTTGTGTTGCAAATATTTTTTTCTCTTAATATTCAAAAACGCATTTACCGTTAAAAATAATATCACAGATCGAGTCGTCTGCATAATCATGTGAAAAAAGGTGAGAGAGATTAAAATGCTGACCGATGTGGTCATCTAATCAAGCAGCAGGTCTGCCGGCACGATGAAGGTGTGATCCAATGATAAAGTATAAACGTAATCAAGAATGTCATGTGAGTTTGAACGTACGGTGGTTCATCCTGAGATTTAGTGGAATTTTTCTAGTCACCATCTCGAAAACGCCTGGATCCTAAGAACGGTTGGGGCATTTAACGTTTCTTTGCTGAATATGTGTTTCCACAGAAGTTATTGAGCAAAACTATGTTTCCTTAGAACCGAATTGCTGCTTACCTTTTAAAATTAAAACAAGGCGTTTAAATACTTTCATTTTTAGCGTATGGTATATTGAAACGTAATTACTTGGTGGTAGCCGTCTCCAGGGTTGGATTACAAACTTATTCGCTATCGATTTCGACTCCGACCCAGAGTACAGAGTAGACTTCTTTCTGAAGCGCACACCAACGAAGAATTAAGGTATATATAGAAAATAAAAGAATTAAAGAGATGAAAGGAAAAACTCAAATATGGCCCGGAAGAAAATTTGAATTCTTGACGTTTACTTTGTGCTAACACGTTTAGTTACGGTAAGGAGATAAAACCCGGGTCGCGGCAATGATAACCTAGTTCTTCAACCAATTAAGCTACGAAAAACACTAGCGACGAGCCGACTTGTAGTTACCATCTTTACTTAATACAATTGAAAGGAGCTATGAGTTGCTTTACTTTTACATTTCCTAGTAAAATAGCTTAAGCAGCTAATAATACTTTTTACTTTAGCAGTAGAGGATTTAATTTTGTGTAAGGAAAAGTGATTTAATTTTGTGTAAGGAAAAGTGGCATAAGCAAGCAAAGATTTTAAAGCACCGTTAGTAAGTCAGGTTGACCCAAGTTACGGTACAGAAATATATAATTAGATCAATAATATAACTGATACACGGAAACTTTCAACATTATGAGAATCGTGCATGTTTCTGTGAAAGAGCTGAATTCTTAGTGTGGAAACTATATCTTGAGATTTTTTTTTATTTTTTTCAAATTAATTACATCAGCGTTTGCAGAAAGTGAAACTATTCATTATAACTTTGGAGATAATAGGATAACACTAAAGCTCCATGTATTCTACCAGATTTTACTTTCACATTGTGGGTAGTTTTTTTTATTTGTTGTTCCTGCTGTATTTACATATATTGACTTCTAGGAATCTGAAGAGCACAAATATTTGTTACACGAACATTTCGAATATACCGTAAGTCTTAACAAAAGAACTTAAACTCAGACAGACAGACAGAGAGAGAGGGAGAGGGGGGGGGGGAGGAAGGAAGGAAAAAGAAAAAAACGTACTACTATTTAGATATTTAGAACATATTTGAAACCCACAAACATAGTTTAATATCTAGAGAGTTGTAGGTTTTTCTCCAATCTTTTGTATTTTCGTCCTTTGCGTTTAAGCTCTGAAAAAGACTTGAGGTAATCGGAACGTTAGTGTATTTCTGTACATAAAATCCCTAAGAGTTAGTATACGTAACTACATCTGTTTTATATACAGCTCCCTTGTTCATTGTGCGGGTGCAATAATGGTTTATTAATGAATGAAAGGCGTGCAGAGGACTTGATCATAATCTTACCGTGTATGTTAAATATCCGTACTACAAGCAAAATAGCACTTACTAACACAATAATGACCGCTAGTACTTTTGCAACACAATACATTTGCATAGTCATGTGAGGGAAAAGGTTTATGGACAAGCAACCGTAGAGGTTTTAGTCGAAACAACAAGTAAACAAGTTCTGATATAACAAAGTGGCGGACAGTGTTACTGTTACGCACGGTGGCACACTTCTTTCCGTCCGGAAGGTGTAATGGAGATGTGGTGACGTCCGAGTGGTAAGTTGTGTATTATGATGAGATTAAAACTATTTAAATGAATTGGAAAACATATGTACATGGTGGCTGATTTATCTGAAGACACTGAAATATCGCAAAACACAGAGAGAAAATACAAAAGGTGTGCAGTGGAACATGTACCGACACAGGGGCACAACCTTCACTGTGCAGTGGAGTGATATCACATTTACAGTGTTGCCACCTCAACACATTTTTTCAAATAGGATGAAGGTTCAATGTTTTCGGAGGTGATAGTATGAGTCATGATAAATAAAAAAGTTCATATGAACATGGGTCAAATTCCGCTTTATTTTGATGATATAATGTTTCCAACTTGGAGCCCTAAGTCAACGCCTTACAATGGAAGGAAAATGAATAATTCTTAGTAAATCAGAAACGACGCATTGACTGAAAATTTCGTTTGCGGAAATTTGTTTGTAACAAAATGGTGGATATCAGGAGTGAAAACACGGATGTCACCATGTTGTTAGAGTTTCCAACTCGGCATAACATTTAAATTTTTCAAATGGCACTGCCTTGCAGTATTGGGTATTTTGGATTCTCTAGTGATGATAAACAACAAAGCACACATCGCAGTGTTCCAAACTGTGCATAAGACAGAAAGGGTATACAAACTACATAATTCCCTAGGATATTTCATCCACAGTTTACAGCACTGCGATGTGTGCTTTACTTATGTCGTTCATCATCACTAGAGAATGCAACATACCCAATAATGCAAGGTAGTGCCATTTAAAAAAAATTAAATGTTATGCTGACAACCTAGTGACATCGTGTTTTTTTTTTTCACTCCTGATATCCACCATGTTCTTACAAACATATTTACGCAAACGAAATTTTCAGTCACTGCGTCGTTCTGATTTACTGAGAATTATTCATTTTCCTTCCATTGTAAGGCGTTGACTTTGGGCTCCAAGTTGGAAACATTGTATCTCCAAAACAAAGCGAAGTTCGACCCATGTTCATATTAACTTTTTTGTTTATCATGACTCATACTATCACCTCCAAAAATATTGAACCTTCATCCCATTTCACAAAATGTGTGTTGAGGTGGCAACACTGTGCATGTGACCACTCCGTTTTCCATGGATGGTTGTGCCCCCTCTGTCGGTACATGTTCCACTGCACACTGTTTGTATTTTCTTTCTGCGTTTTGCGATATTTAAGTGTCTTAAGACAAATCGGCCACCCTATATATATATATATATAATCATATTCAACCGTTTTCTATCCACTACTGGATGAAAGCCACCCCCTTTTCTTTCCACATGTATCGGTCTGCTGCTATCCTCATCCATGTAGCTCCAGAAAAACGTGAGATTTCATCTGCCCATCTTACATTTGGACGTCGTCTCGGTCATTTCTTTTCTCTAGGAATCCAATGTAGTACATTTGTCGTCCATCTTCCATTTGTTCGTCTAGGTATGTGACCGGCCCGTATCAACTTCAACATCTTCGCAGTTTTGATTGCATCCTCTACCTTTGCTTGTGCGTGAATCCATTCATTTGTCTTCCTATCCCTCCTGGTTATTCCGAGCATGCATCTCTCCATTGCTCTTTGTGTGACTCTCGATCTTTGAATCGTTTGCGCATTCAATGTCCAAGTTTCACAGTCGTACGTCATCACAGGTAAGACACGATGTGTGCATATCAGGTAAGACACATTGATTATAAACTTTACGCTTCAGACACATTGGTAGTTTGCTTTTGAAAATAAAGTGTAGTCTTCCAAACGAATTCCACGCCATTTTACATCTTTTGTTTTTATTTATCCGTCAGCTTGGCATTCGATGTTTTGAGCTGGCCTAGATAAAGATAATAATCATCAACTATGCCTATTGTCTCTCCGTTAATATTCATTTCCTTCTTTGGAGCATGTTGATTATACATTACTTTTGTTTTACTTAAATTCATTTTAAGGCCTATTTTCGAACTCTCATTGCTTTTGTAGTTCTTCTACACTTGAAGCAAACAGAACTATATCATCACTGAACCGTAAATGATGAAGATATTCGCCATTAATTTTAATTCCAACTTCATCCCAGTTTAAATTTTGGAACACTCTCCAGGCCAGCTGGAAGCCATTTTGGAGAAATTAAATCTCCGTGCCTTACTTCTTTTCCAACTTTAAAATTTTCACTTTCTTGATGTAGTCTGACAGATGTGGCAGTCGAGTAAATATTTCGCAGTAACTTGATGCCTTGATGCTCAAGTGATTTTAAGTACTGCTGCCAAGGAGACTGAGTCGAAAGCTTTTTCAAAATATATGAATCTTAGACAAAGTGGGAGTCCATATTCATTAGTCCTTTCCAGAACTTCATTCAATGTTTGTATTTGGTCCATTGTGCTAAATCCACGACGAAATCCGGCTTGTTCCCTTCCCTGGTTAAAATCTAAGTCTCGTTCAATAAGATTCAAAATAACTTTGGTGAACATTTTGTATAGAACTGTCAGTAAACTAATTGGTCTGTAGTTTTCGACGCGTTCTTTGTCACCTTTCTTGTAAAACAAAATGATAACAGCATTATTCCAACTTCTGGGTATTTCTCTCTTCCTCAGACACATCTAGAATTATTTCGCGAGTTACTCTTTCATCTTTTCACCTCCCCTTTTTTAAACCATGGTGTCTACAAGTCTGGAAAACCTGGAATAGTCTAGGAATTTCAATTTTCTGGAAGAGTCAGGGAAATTCTTAATATTTCTGGAAATTTTATAAACAATTTTAATTTTCTTGTCTTGTTTGAAAATTACAAAGTTAGAAACAATACATTTAAAAATTTCGCATATGTTGCACCGATTTTAAATTCGGTTTATACTTCAACCTTCACGGTTTCCTTCTGCTTGCCTAAGTAAATCTAACCTGCAATGCCCAATGCAGATTTAAATCTCTGTGTGAAACCAACTATTTTAATACAAACGAAATTTTTGAAATAATATGTTTCAACCTTTACATCTACTTGTACAGAATTTCTCTTTTCAGATTTTGAAAGGATTGTGATTCAAAAGCATTCCAATATGGCAAAACGAACAGTCTTCAATAATTCATGGGTCCTGAATTCTGAATTTTCTGAATGGCTAAAACCAGTGGAAAATGACGTTAATTCATTCTTCTACACTATGTGTACGACAAAGGTTGGGTTAAGTAACATGGGTAAACAGGCTGTTTTAAGTCACGCTAAAGGAAAGAAGCACAAGCTGTTTGATGCTAAACTGCAGAGTATGGACATCAGTCGCTTTGTGAAAGGTTCAGGGAACGAAACAGTGCTCCAACCGCATTGTGTACCAACAGTAGCAAACCGCATTGCGTACCAGCTCTAATCGTGCAAACATCTGCAACCACTGAAAGCAGCAGTTGTGTTCTAGAAAATGAATTGACAGCGCAAGCAGCATCTGTTACACACTCTGTAAGTGAATCCAGTGGATATTCGTCACAGTCAAGGATGAAAAAATTTTTGGAGAAAGACAGTGTTACAAGTGCAGAAATACTGTGATGCATCCACACTGTGGTTAATCATCAGTCAAACAGAAGTGCAGTTAACGCTGTTAATTTTTTTTCCATTATGTTTCCTGACAGTGATATCGCTAAACAGATGAAACATCAAAAAGATAAAGTAGGTTACACCATTACCTTTGGATTGGCGCCTTTTTTCAAAGCAGAGTTACTGAAGAAAGTTAAATAAGAAAGTGACTTTGTTTTGTTATTTGATGAGTCTTTGAACAAAGTTTCACAGAAGGAACAGTTAGATATTCTTGTACGTACTGGAAAGAAGAAATAAGTGAAGTGTCTACAAGGTACTTGGATTCACCTTTTCCGGGCCATACCACAGCATCCGATTTATTGACAATAAATAATTATTCTTCTACATGCACCTTGAATTTAAGAAAAATTATACAAGTTTCAATGTTAGCAGACCTGAAGAAAGATCTAGAAGGTGACAACCCTGATGGTAAGAAAATCCTTGAACTTGGAAGTTGTGGTTTGCATGTGGGCCTT
Organism: Lepisma saccharinum; assembly: GCA_022664845.1. Lineage (NCBI taxonomy): Eukaryota > Metazoa > Arthropoda > Insecta > Zygentoma > Lepismatidae > Lepisma > Lepisma saccharinum. Next base: position 66,417 of record JAGDQP010000814.1, read on the forward strand.
CAATACATCTTTTCAGAAGAGTAACTTTGCTTCGTGATCTATATAACTGATTCAGAAATGTACCTACAAAAAGAGCTGACTTTACAAAATATACGGGATGTACTATGTTCCCAAAAAAGTTCTGCCCTGTTAGATGGTTGTGTAATGTTAATGTGGCTCAGCGTGCTATTGTGTTACTACCTTATTTGATAAAGTATGTTAAGGTGGTACAGAAGAAGAAGGTTCCAGTAAACTGCAAGAGCTTCAAAAACATTTCCCAGGGATCCTCTGTTAGAGGCAAAGTTAGCTTTCTTTTAAACTGTGGCTGCAGACTGTGAACCATTTTTGACAAGATTCCAGTGCAACGAGCCATTGGTGCCATATTCGTACAAGGCATTATCTGCCTTAGTCAGATCCATCATAGGCAGATTTGGAAGAACTCTGTCCTTGAGAAGTGTAGCTCGTCAAAAGATCTGTGCAAGATAGAATTATCTAAAGATGGTGGTGTACTCTTAAGTGCAGAGAACATTGATGTAGAATTCAGTACACGAGCTGCTTTGAGAAGAACAAAGCAAATAAGACCGTCAGATGCTTCAATTCCGAACTGATTGTAGAAAGATTCTTATTTCTTTCATCCAGAAAGTGTTCATTAACTGTCCCTTGAATTACAACATAACTTTTGGTTCGGCTAGCATTTCCCCAGAATCGGTACTTAACAGTGATGTCACGGCAAAGAACAGCTGAACGTTAGGCTAATCATTTCAGTGGTCCAGCCTGTAATGCTATAAAAAGACACTACATAACTGTGTGTTCAAAGAATGCAGTGAGAACAGCAGCAAATTCTTTGGATGCTCACAGGATACAGGGAAAGACTTGATCATTTCTGGTTCTTCCGTGTGCTACCTTTGGTGCAAAGGGATGTTGATGATACGTTTGTGGCATTTCTGAAGCTGTGGAGCATGGTTTCTCCGAGAACAAAGAATACTTAATAGAGAATCTCCGTGAACAGTCTCTTGTGGCACAGAGGCTAGTGTGTGGCAGTGTTGTGTATACTGGAGGGGTGGAAACAGTTGCTAGAAAAAGCATGATTCATGCAGCCAGAAATGCCCGATCAGTGTGGGGAACAGCTCTATCCAAGAAGAGAGAAGTGTTAAAGGAAACGGAACAAAAAGAAACCGAGCGAAAGCATGTATGTGGTTACTTTCATAAAGAATCTTCAGCAGAAAAAGGCCAAGCTTATAGAAGAGTCTACAAAAGATGTACAAGACATTAACAGAAAACTAGAAGATCTTCAGAAAAAGTGTTGAATGAAATATAAAATTTCTACTACTTGCAACGGCGGAGTTCAAGTCTAAACAAACAGTAAGTTTGATGGCAGAAAGATAGGAAATCTGTTGTAGAAGCCCATTGCGTAGAATAACGTTTAACATATTTGTACTACTTCTTCGCGAAGAGAATGTGTAACTGAATCTCTAAAAGCTCTCCCGATAATTACATACAATAGTTTCCCGACAGTTATAATATGAACTACTCTACCAAGTGCTAGCAGCAGTCTATCACTCGATAATTCAGATAACAAACTACAGAAAATTTAGTCTTAAAGGGTGCTTTTATTTTTATTTTTATTTTTTCGTATGGGTACTGGAAATTTCTGAAAATGCTACTGGAAAACCTGAAAAGTCAGGAAAATTTGTCTGCAGAAATTTGTAGACACCTTGTTTAAACATCTCTACTGTGAGTCTATCTTCTTCTGACGATTTTCCGTTCTTCATCCTTCGAAGTACTTTAGTCATTCCTTCTTTCATTACGTCTGGGACATCTATATCATTTTATTCTGAATCTTCATTTCCTGGCTCTTTTTCGGAGTAATACAATTCTGTGTAGAAATTTTCAAATATTTTTATAATTTCTTCCTTATTTCGTGTTACGGTCCCGTCTGCTCTCTTAACTGCAATTATTTGCTTTTTCCCTATCATGAGCTGCTGTTTGGTTTTCTTCAGGTTCTTGTTTTTCTCGATTGTATTTCTAACAAGATTTTCGTTGTATCTTCGTACATCCTCTCTTATTGTCTTCCTTACGGTTGTTTTTATTTAGTTCTGTGTATTCAATCCTCTTAATGTAATTTTCCTCTTCTTTCATTTCCCTTCTTTTCTTCTTCAAGAATTTAGTTTCTTCTGAGACTTTGCTCTCTCTTTTCTTTTTGATGCCTGCTATTTCCTTTGGGTGTCTCTTTTATTATCTGTCATTATTTTATTTCTGCTGTCTTTTTCATCCTCTAACTTTTCCAAGGCGTTGAATCTGTTGCTTAGTTCTGTCTCGAATGTCTGTCTGTCTTTCGCTAGATTTTCCAGATGTAAAACTGGCGGTTTTCCTCTGATAAGCTGTTCAGAGATTTTGAAACTGTTCAGAACAGACATGTCTTGCAAAATTTCCGTTATTCGATAAAACGTAGTCTATTTCGTTTTTAGTCCCATTTGGGCAATTCCATGTCCACTTCCTCTGGGGCGGCTTCTTGAAAGATGTATTGGAAATGAACAGTCTGTTGGCTTCTGAGAATTCCACTAACTTCTCTCCTCTCTTGTTTCTTTTGCCGAATCAAAAGTTTCCCACTTTCGTGTCACTGGTCTGCTTTGTTCCTGCTTTCGCATTGAAGTCTCCCATTACAATTTTGTAATACGATTTGCTATTATCCAAAATCTTCTGTATCTCCTCGTGTAGGTCTTCGACTTCTCCTCCGGAAGTGTCGTTGTTGGAGCATACACTTGTATGATTTCCATACTGTATCTCTTGTTTATCTTTATTACTACTCGTGCGATTCTATCTGATATTCCTTCAATTTCTGTGATCCGTGTCTTCAGGTCCTTACTAATTATGAAGCCAACGCCTGTCGGTTTTCCATTTTCGGTTCCTTTGAAGCAGAATGTCTGAACTGACGGTAGTTCCAACTGTTCTTCATTCTTCCTCCACACTTCTGATAGTCCTATGATGTCCCACTTAATCCTCTTAAGTTCATTCTGCAGTTCTTCTATTTGTCCTCTCCTGCAAGTGACTGACAGTGGAAAGTCGCCACGTATAGATCCGTTCGAGTTGCCATGTCGGTGTCCTGGCAGTCTACAGTCCAAACCCGTTCATTTTACCCTCTGACTTCCTGCAGGACTGACCGCTGCCGTTGCCAGCTGTATTCCGTCCTCCGAGGCTGTTTCCTTACTTGTACCATCATGTGTAAAGAAAGTAGGGGTGCAGGCATTTGACTCACCACGCTGTCTCCTAATGCGGGTTGGTGAGCAACCCATCCATGTTCGTTCGCCAAACAGTTGCTTGGGAACAGGCCCCACGACGTCAACGTATCTACACTGGCGGTTCCCTTAAGCCTTAGCACGAGGAATTAAGGAGTCTCCTCCCAGTTAGTGGCAGAGGCCTTTCGGGGCGACAGTCCCGGTTTCCCGGCCATATATATATATATAAGGTAAATTTAAGACAAATGAAGGAGAAAAAAGGATAATACTTACAGCTTACTTTCGCATTAGATCACATATTCACATAAAAAAGTCGCTATATTTCGTGTATTCACACTTTTTCAAGTAGAAAGGAAGAGAGCGAGTTCACGTGTTCACGAAGTACAAGTGTACAAGTTTGAAGAGACAGTGGTGACACGTAGCGGGCAAAGCATCAAAACTGGAGAACAATTGACTTCTGTAGCGCGTAGATATCCGGAATTTGAAATAATAATAACTGTATAGCGTGTAAGTGCAAGGTGGGATCGTGGATGTAAAAATGTGTTGAAAATGCAGAGGAAAAGGGGAACTAGAGTTATTGAAGGTTAAGGCCAGGTTTTATTTTCACCCTCAAACCATGAATAAAGGCATTCTCCCACAGACGGCGTGTTAAGGTGCTGGTCGTAGGGGGTGAAATGTGGATTATGGAAACCAGGAAAGAGATCAAAATTGGTATTGTGGGACTCGGTGTGCAAGGAAACTGGGGCATCCGGTTTGTTGATAGTACAGAAGTGACGATGGTTATTAATTCGAATGTTAAGAGCACAACTTGTTTCCTCCACGTGGACATCACCTTAGAAAACAACACTCTGACCACTTCCGTTCACATAAAACCCACAACCATATGCATTGTTTACACTACTCAAGTTCCCATCCTTACCATACCAAGAAAGCGATTCCTTTCTTCCTTGCCCTTAGAGGACAACGCCTGAATTCCACCACCTCTGCTGCTGAAACTCACAACCAACACCTCCAGGAGGATCTAGTCAACCGAGGCTACCGTTTAACCTTGTAACGAAACAGATCCGCCGTGCGTCGTCACACACTCAACCTACCGGCTCTAATCACCCAGTTCCATCCTAAACTAACCAAGGTCAAACAACTCCTACACTCTAATTTCCACATTCTGCAATCTCACGTAGACACAAGATCATTATTCCCCAGCAAACCTAGATTAGTTTTTGAACATCCACCTAATCTTAGAAACATGTTGGTCCGTAATCCCTCCTCGCCACCACACCAAACCGGCGCCCAGACATGCCAGAGACGCAGATGTAAGGTCTGCTCCATTTTCATCACTTCTCCCACAATCACTATCAATACTGCTAATGGTCGGTACACCCTCAATCCCAAGGGTACATACCACACCCCTAATGTTATATACATCCTAACCTGCAAGTTCTTTGATGTTTTTTATGTGGGGGAAACAAGTTGTGCTCTGAACATTCGAATTAATAACCATCGTCACTTCTGTACTATCAACAAACCGGATGCCCCAGTTTCCTTGCACACCGAGTCCCACAATACCCAATTTTGATGTATCTTTCTTGGTTGCCATAATCCGCATTTTACCCCCTACGACCAGCACCTCAACACGTCATCTGTGGGAGAATGCCTTTATTCACGGTTTGAGCGCTAAAATAAAACCTGGCCTTAACCTTCAATAACTTTTCCTCTGCATTTGGTACTTACACGCTATACAGTTATTATTATTTTAAGTTCCGGATATCTACGCGCTACAGCAGTCACTTGTTCTCCAGTTTTGATGTTTTGTCCGCTACGTGTCGCCACTGTCTCTTCAAACTTCTACTTTGTGGACACGTGAACTTCGCTTTCTTCGTCTCTACTTGAAAAAGTGTGAATACACGAAATATAGTGACTTTTTTTTATGTGAA
>JAGDQP010000814.1:71965-100066 GCA_022664845.1 Lepisma saccharinum
TACCTAGTATTGCAATACATTTGATCTGGTACACTCGCTGTGTCTTTTGATACAAATTAACTTTTGTATTGTGTGAATTTTTTTGTAGCTTTTGGTGGTACTGACACCTGATTGAGCTCGTATTTACGGTATATCTTTTTAACCCTAGATGTAAGAAGTGAAAAGGTCGGAATGCCTTTCCATTTTTTGTTTTCTAGGACGTTGTGCGTTGGAGGAATTTAGGTTGACTGTATATATATATATATATATATATATATATATATATATATATATATCTTGCTTTTTGCAGCAATTGAAAAAAGTGTTGTTTTTCGATATCCACTTTTAATGCGTACTTGTGTGATATGAATACTGCTTCCGTTCTCAGATCTTCACGGGCAGTGTATAGGTTTAGTGCGCATAAAAAAAAAATATTAATGCACAAATTGTGTATTAGTTGTTGCGGATGAGCTGATTTTGCATGTATCTATTCTTCTCCTGCTGTCGGCTTCCTGTAAACAGTATCATATCACATGTGAATGCAACAGTAGATAGTGTATATAGACATGACAAAAAGAAGTCTAAAAACTAGTATTTGAAGAACATATACGTGATGCAAGCAAGACCAATCCCATGTCTGGCTTATCTCAGTAAATCAGAACCATCACACACAATATAAGGGACGCCAATATTATACATAAAACAGATCAACTTAAGGACCGTACATACATAAGAATCTAGCACTATATCACGATCAGGGGCAGTTAAATAAAATATAGACTCCGATTTTGCACCTGTTGTAAATAATGCACACAATAGGTTTTTTTCTTATCCTCACAATTCATTATAATATACAACTTACCACTCCGACGTCACCACATCTCCAGTACACCTTCCGGAAGGAAAGAAGTGTGCCACCGTGCATAACAATGACACTGTCCGCCACTTTGTTATATTAGAGCTTGTTTACTTGTTGTTCCGACTAAGACCTCTACGGTTGCTTATCCATAAAACTTTCCCCTTACCTCCCCTCGCATGACTATGGAAACATATTGCGTTGCGAAAGTACTAGTGGCGATTATTGTGTTAGTAAGTGCTATTTTGCTTGTAGTGAGGATCTAACATACTTGGTAAGGTACTAGTTTTTACTTACTTTTTCTTCTCGTTTATAATTTCTCATATCGGTGTTGAAAGTTAATTTTTAGATATGGTACCACGTTTCTACTTACAAAACAAATCAGTAGTTTGCACCACAAATAATTACTTACCCAGAATGAAAAAGCCACTTTTCTTTTACGTAGCTGGCCGTACTCATACTACCATACTACTTCTCCTCCCAATTGCAGGGAGCGTTAATTTTATATATTAGTAACTTAACCTTAGCAAATGTGATCAATTATTTAAATGACTTAATCTAGACCAAATAGCAAATGTGATCAATTATATAAATGACTTAATCTAGACCACATTAGGTTAGTTTCATTAAATTTATTTAACCTACTAAATTCCATGCAATTAGCCAAAAAGTTGACTTTAATACATAAATGCATTCCAATATTTACCAATTAAATGAACTAGTCGTGTTAAAGCCGATACAGGGAGAGACTTCCAAGTAAATACAAATTACAGCACTAAGGCAATACTTTAATATGCAATCAAAACAGATTCCAGCCATGGCATGCAATATTCCTAAGGTTCGTATCCAGAGTGGGCCAGATGATAGGACCCAATACACATTTATCAGTATCCATATATTATAAACCACCACGTATATACACATGTATCAATAGTTCCATATACATGCACATAAACATAATTAAATATACGTCTTACCAAATTGAAGCTTATGGTCCAAAATCCTACTAATTTAAATTCCTCAATATAACAAAATAGAGGTAGCCCTATATCTCACCATTATTGTAGTGTGATGTCATCAAGCCGTCGTACATTCTAGATTTAAAACTATTTCATATACTGTTCGTTTTTTCTTCTTCTTTAACTGGATAACATACTATCCAAGCTTAACTAAAACTTGTTATCTATTTTGCTACAATAGCACCAACATACCTCATATATTTTTGTATATATATATATAAGATGGTAAAAAAGGTAGGGAAAAAGGATACTTACATGGTAGAATGCATAGATACTTCACAAACACAATAGAAAAGTGGCAGCGTTTCCCAAAAGTGTTTTCACATGGTAGGAGAGGAAAAGGACTAGTGTGAGACTTGGGCTAATACGCCATGTTCCCAACAGAGGTATATATATATATATGAAAAGGTAAAGTTATCCTCTGTGCGATAGGCATGCGCCGTGAACGGCGCGTAGGGCATGTGGAGGTAGCGCTCCACATATTCTCGACCTACGATACGAAGTGATATGGGTGGGCAGTCCCACGCTCGACCGCCTTTACCTTCCCAAGGTGCCCAGGAATACCAAGGACATTCTGATACTTAATGTTATAGGAGGCTGAGTGTAGCTCAGAGCGCCAGGCATGGGAACACTGCGAGAAAAATCTCCAGCGTCCTGGCGGGGATTTGAACCATTCGTAGTTAAAAGCGCTACTGTCTGAGGCACTCATTTCTTGTATGATTTTTTTATTATTATTATTATTCCTGTAAATTCGTTTTACATATTTGTAGTTTATCAGCTCTGTAATGAAATTGAAATATTATAGCTTGATTATTTATAATTATAATAATAATAAAATATGAAGACTAGTATTATTAGTGTACCATTTGTATTGTACTTTCTCTTCGTGGAACGTGCTCATTTATAGGAAGATACAGTATTTGTTTAGTTTACTTTGATAACTTGACTTACTCCACGTTGCCACATTCACAAATTTTTGATTCAGAATTTTCAAAGAAAACTCTACGATTGATCCTTGTATGTATCCATCAATTACTATATACTTTGTCTGACCGGATTAAGAACTAAAAGCGAACTTTCGTGTCAACGAAATACTTCCATATGAAATTATCTTACAGCGGAATACTCTATTCTTGCATATCGATTTTTTTTTATTACCTGTTTATTGTGTGTTCAAACTGGACGTGGTTGAGTTAAGAGGCTTGTTGCATGTAGTAAGTAATACATGTCTTTAGTCCTGTCCATCATCCATATACGGTGTTCCATCGCTTCAGCTAGTATATACATATAGTGCATAGCTTTTTTGCTTGTGATTTGTTGGCTTTTATCCTCTATACACTTCTTTCATATTTATATTTTGTCTTGAGGTGATAATTTAGAGAGTTATTGTATGGTATTCAATATACCAGTTGTGTAAATATGAAACCGGAATTTGTGCATAGCGCCCTAGGCAGCCACCTAGCTTGTCTATATGGACGAGCCGGCTCTGAGGCGAACGACGATTTATTGTGTACTTTATATGGATATGTGTATTTGAAAATGTAAATACCAGGTGTGTAAATATGAAACTGGAATTCGTGCATAGACGGCGTTAGCTGTCACTGTGGTTACCGTAAAATTGCGTCCTTGGCGCCACTTGCTTGTTTTGACTGCTGATAACGATTTGCAACTCACTACCAGACAAGTTTCATGTCATAGTGTAGTGTTTAATAGCGTTGAACATGGCGCAATTTGTACCTACAAACTACGATGTGCGGACAGGATTGTTTTGTTGTTACCATTTGAAGAAAACTGCTGCAGAATCGCATCGCATGCTTGTCGAAGCTTACGGTGATCATGCTCTTGGTAAGTCAGTGCTATGTGTGGTTTACAGAATTTAAAAGTGGCGATTTTGACGTGAGAAACGAAGAACGTGGGAGACCACCGAAAGAGTTTTCAGACAACGAATTGCAAGCTTTGTTGGATGAGGATGACACTCAAACGCAACAACAACTCGCGGATCAATTAAATGTGACACGAGAAGCAGTTTCCATACGTTTAAAAGCTATGGGCAAGATTCAGAAGGTGGGAAAACGGGTTCCACATGCATTGACTGAACGATAGCAGGACAACCGAAAAACCACTTGCGAAATTCTGCTCGCCAGATACAAAAGGAATTCAGTTCTCCATCGAATTGTGACTGGTGACGAAAAGTGGAGCTATTTCGAGAATCCTAAGCGTAAAAGATCATGGGTAACTCCAGGAGAACCGGCGACATCGACAGCAAGACCAAATCGCTATGGACGGAAGACAATGCTTTGTGTTTGGTGGGATCAGAAGGGAGTGATCTATTATGAACTGCTGAAACCTGGCCAAACCGTTAATACCCAACGTTACAGACAACAAATGATCGATTTGCATCAGGCTTTGTGTGAAAAACGACCAGAATATGACAAAAGACAACATAAAGTGCTTCACGATAATGCACCCTTCCACACAGCAAAACCAGTCAAGGAAACGATTGCGACGTTTGGCTGGGAAATCCTTCCGCATGCGGCTTACTCACCAGACCTTTCGCCTTCCGATTTTCACTTATTTGCATCCATGGGACATGCACTTGCTGACCAGCGCTTCACATCTTACGAGAATGTACGAAAATGGCTTGATGACTGGTTTGCAGCACAAGAGGCAGAGTTTTTTTGTTCTGGCATTTACACATTGCTTGAACGATGGCAGAAATGTATCGCTAGCGATGGCCAATACTTCGAATAAAATAGTTCTTAGCATTGTCATCGAATCACTGTGTCTTTTCTGTACATAAATTCCTGTTTCATATTTACGCACCTGGTAACGTATATCAACGGTGTATTTTTCTTTCCACTTAGATTTAATAAGAAATTTCTTTTCTCAGGGATAAGCAGTTGTTAGTTGATTTAAGATAATACACTGTTTAATTTAATTGCATTTATGTTTAAAAAAAAAAAAAACTATCATGCCAAATTACTACCACTATTACTACCTTCTTCTTCCTCCTGCTCAGCGTTTAATTTCTTTATTCTTACATACATTACTAGATAAATGTGCATGCAGTAAATATAATACTGATATTATTCAGAAATGTGTTCTTAGAATTGTTTTCAAACAGGCTTGTGTAATATTCATTAATTTCAGTTTGAATGTGTTTGGCGAAGTACTTTCCGTGAAAGTAGTAGATGTAATCATAAAAAGTTCTCGTAAAAATACCAACTTAAACTTACGTATTTCTGAATAAGCATGCGATATTAATTCTACAACTACTTACGCGTGCGTTAAGTAGCATTTGCTGCAAACATCAGTGGAGAATAATGAGAATTGAGATAATATTTAGTGTAGCATGTATGTAACTTAGGTTTTTTTTTTTTTCCTTTAATTTGTCAAGTAATGCATGCTTTAATTTACATTTTCTTGTAACAGAATTTTTAAATTTTAGAAATTGGGTGTGCATATTTTATTTCAATATATATATATATATATATATCCTACTAAGTACCTTGTACAGAAATTGCAGTTACTGTTGGAGCTGGTAAATAGTAACAAGGAGATTGAAGTTCGTTTCTACCATACCGGTAATCCAGAATCTTCATTAGAATTACAACAGTGATATGAAAAAGATAATATCCTAATTACTCGTTTCCGTTGTAATGTATTTTTTAGTGTTCCGTGCACGTTACTAAATTTTTATTCTTGACATAGTGAGCACAGTAACAAAGTACTCAAATAAAACTATATGTGTAAAGAATGCCTGCAAATAGCTTGTTTGTAGCTCCATTGACTAAATTATTATTCAGAACGGGTCATACCCTCCCCCTTCCCCTAATTGTGTTGTTTGAATATTATATGAGTACAAGTAGGGGAAGTTTTTATTTTTTTTATTGTGTAACACATCAGTCAACTAGTATTAGTCGTTTATACTCACAAATTGTATGCGTTTAAGTAGTATTTAGTCAGTAGCATTTAAAATTTGACCGAGAGCTGGCAACATGTTTTATATATATATATATAACGCTGCTTTCGAGGTGCTTTTAGTAAATCAGAGAATTAGATCGATCAGAAGCACAAGTTTACGCGTACTCTCACTCGTATTAAATAATTGTGGAGATAACATACCGTATTTACGCGAATCTAAGACGCCCTCGAATTTAAGACATCTCCAAATATTTGTGGGCGCAAATGAAAAAAAAAAATAATTGAGCATAGTGAGAAGAATACATTAATTTCTTCGCTGAAATTTATTCATGTGCATCTGCTGGTGGTTTTTTTTTTTTTTTGTTTGTTTTTTTTAAGTGGAATTACAACACTTGCTTCCGTTAGTTTTAAAGCTGTCCATTCTTTACAGAACTGTGACTAACAGCGATAGCAATCATTGGCAAAAATCAATCATTTTCTACTTTAAATTGGGTCTTACCAACAGCGCAGAATATAGGCCTAAACTTCCAAAACTAATATAAGACACACCTTGATTTTGGAGAAGAAAATATATTTTAAAAGGTGCATCTTAGATTCGCATAAATACGGTAATTATGGATTACTCTAAAAATATGGCAGGCGATCGAGTGAATGCAACCCTCTTTGTAACATCTTTCAGTGTTTCAAGTTGTTCTCCGCACTTATGGAATATATGAATTTATAGGATCTCGTATGCCTGATATGACATACCATTATCTATCGCTGTAGAAAATACAGACGACTTCATCTAATTCTCGTACGAGCAGAAATGGTTATTTTGCATAAACTTATTTCTACGTACTGATGCGAGTAGTACATCATTTGAGTCCAATTTTAAAATTCTTCACCTAATGAACCAGAATTCGTACACCTGTCGACCTGAGTTATAGTTACCTGAAAGTCATAAACGAAATTCAGATTCGTATATGCACTTGGAGAGAGAGAGATTGATACTTATTAAAGAATTCATTTTAACATTCATCAGACCTGGGATGGAGTTTTACCCGCAGAACCCAATGGACCAAAAATACAGAAAGTTAGTTAGAAACCAGTGCTGTCTAAATAACAGATGTTCAAAAGTGTAAAGTGCAGTAAGCATTGTTACTGAAAATATAATCCATTATGTCCGATAGTTTTCTTTAATTTTCCGGATTCTGTTGGATCCAGAAATTTGGATTCTGTTGCGGCATCACACACCGGCCTTTGCGGTGGTGAACTCCCGAACCGGTTTCCGATCTGCGGAAGACTTGAAACGCCGCGCCGCAGGAAATGCGCCAGACAGTAACTTCTTTTTATCCAATTAGTGAACATTTTCGTGGGTTCGTCGCCCAACTTGATTTTTGTTACAGGAACATCCACTTTCGATCGACCAGTACGGGGTAGTTTCGGGCCAGAACCTCGTATATTTTTTCCTCTGCCATCGGGAAAGAAACTATCACCCTTCCGAAATTCCGCTAAACGGTTAACAAGATATTGTGTTCCAACTTTCCCTTTTCGGAGACTAGTATGGGTATCTGGTAAGTTACTTCAAGACGTGTAATAAGTCGTCTGTGGTGTTCCTAAACAGCTGATGGCAAACAATAATCACATTTGTCATTGTGCTGGAACCAGTTCATGGAACACCAGTCAAGAGGTTCTATAGGTCTTGTCGAGCGTGTGGACATAGCGAACAACGTTGGATTGTGATATCCGAAGTTCAACCGATTCATTTAATCATCATCATAATATTTTATTCTCAACTAACAAATGTTGTCCCAGTCTATAATCCGTATAGCAAGTGACCCTTGTCTGGCGTATACGCTCGCGGACTTCGAAATAGCACAGAGAACGTTAGCAGGTTTTATTCCTGCTAGTCATTCTAAGGGTTTTCTGGGTTACCGTAAGCTTCATCAGGTATCGTGCATACAGAGGTCCTAGCTGGTATTTTTCTTTTTCCTGCTTCCGGCAGAGTGCTCGCTGAGGGAAATGATTCCTCAAGGGTGTGACGAGCTAAGGTTGTAGCTGCGTACCTGACTTATAAATACAAATCAAGATGTTCAAATATTACGTCAGCATTTAGTGGGAAGAGGTTCAAGCTTGGCTTTTTAGCTGAGCGTCTATTAGGAATTAGGAATAGGACATCTAGTTAATTTTACTTACTAAGGGGGTCTAAAATAACTAAAAACGTGCAACGTAATATTTGAACTCCCCCCAAGTTGAAATTAAACGTACTGTGAAATGGGTAATTTCTTACACCAAGTTATATGTTAATTGTCTTCTGGCATCACTGTTTAACAGGCTCAGATTTGTCTTTCTGTGCATGTGTTGATTTTAGAGAGTTTGAGTGCCAGATAGTACTACAGCTTGTCCGAAATTACCCCACCCGGTATAGTTCTGTGGACAATTGTTTAATATTCTAATAGTCTTGTTAGAAAAATGTCCCTACTTTCAGTACTGTCTTCTTATTTTCACTTCCGTTTTAAATGAAAATATTTGTCGATCAGTTTTGTAGGCAACAGGTTTATGTCTTTATCCTTTTACTTTTCACATCACAAACGTCTTGGTTATTGTTAATTTGAATTTGAAAACTTGACCCGACAATAATACAATGTACGCGGACGGGAAATGAAATCCCAGTAGCTTGAAGGAGTTAGCTATGTGAATGATACTTGGACAGGTCACAACTTACAGGATGCTCGTGCAGCGCCATGTCGGAGTTGATTTTTGTTGTTCTCAGTAACTACTGTAGGCACCTCTACGTTGAATGTAGCCATGCACACGCGCAAGCGTTCCATTGCAGGATGTTATTCTGTCGGACGTTGTTCGACGGCTGCTGCACCTGGATAGTCAGATCAACAATGGTCTTTGCTTCTCGCGGAAAAGCTCGGAGCTAGTCATGTCGATGGGCGAAAGATCTAATAGTCATCTGGTAGCCAGTCAAGGCATGACGTTCACATCTCGAAAAGGATATGAGAGTTGCAGATGAGGTATGGGGACGAGCGTTATCGTGTTGAACCCCTCCTCAGAACCATTCATGAATGGCAGTGGAACGGTTGTAATCAACATTCAGATGTAAACGTTACCCGTTATGGTGTTCGAAATAAGGACGAGGATGACCATGTTGTTATTGGAAACACTCCTCATGCTATAATGACTGGGTCGGTACGATATGTCGACGACGGATGCAGCTTACCAACAGATGTTCACCAGGTCTCCAAAAGCCCGTGTAGGAGAAGGAGACGTGCTTTCGTCCGTGAAGAGCACGGAGGTTCATTCTGCTCTCCAGTGGGCTCTAGCGCGATACAACAGAAGACGCATTTGACAGTGGGCAGCAGTAAACGGCAAACATGTCACAGGACGTCTCGCGTGAATGCCATACCCCAGTAAATGGATCAGAACAGTTTGTGCTGTGACACCGCGTCTCACAACGACGTGAATTATAGCTGCAGATGCCCTACGACCCACCACGGCCAACCTGCAAATGAACTCTTGCACCAGTGGATTGCGAATACTCGAATCCCAGTCCTGTGGTAACAGGGCCTTCAATTCACTATTGTTGGCAACATTTGTACACGGTAGAAACGTCTGGGCCCATTATTGCTGCGATCTCACAAGAAAAGAAGCCATCCTCTCGAAAGTGTACCACACGTTTTCGTGGCATTCTGTATACTCATATCTCACATGTCTACTGTAACAATTTATTCCGTATGCGTGCACATCCTATGGGTTGTGACCGTGTAACTTGTATCAGTGTAGTACATCATGTAGAGTTGTTTACTGTCCAAGTTCGAGTGACACCATAATTAAGTGCATATTTCATTTGTATGATACTTGAGGAGAGTCATGGGTAGTATCTTTGAGTATATTTGTCGTTGTTTATTAACGTAAAAGTTAGATAAGTAGCACCATTCTTATACATCCTCTTTAATTTACTAGGGTGATCCATAAATTCGAGACGTTTTATCGAGCTTAACTTGAACGCGTGATGTGTTTTCTGAGCGATGCCGCACAGAGCATATATGACTGACGTGGTGGCGTAGGACTCATAGAACACATGGCATGGCAGGGCCTTTAACCTGTCTGGTACCTGCCGACTTTTCTTAGTGAAGATAATTATGATCAAACGTGATGTCAGGGTACTATAAAAACAATATAAAAGGGTATTTAGTGCTGCTGTTGCAATTTGTGGAACGAACAGTAAATCCATGTACTCCACGTAAATGATAATAAAGTTTCGTTCTGATGATACCAGCGTGGAAGAGAGCCGTGGTCAACCTTCGACTATTAATGGAGACGCCCCTGCTCAATGTTTTTCAACTAAGCCCCGCGATAAGTATTCGCGTGTTGTTATAAAGATCCAGCATAGTTTACCATCCTAATGACCCTCGTTTCATGTTCAGACGCTCTCAAATGACACCGTATGATCTGTCACCGAAACTGTCCCGAAGGCGAGTCACCCTGTGACGGTTGTTGCGTATGGTGTCTTCAACCAGTTCAGGTGGCATAGGCATTGATTCAGAAAGGCTAGTTCAAAAAAGGTGATGCCCTGCGTTTGGTGAATGGCCCAGTGTTAATAAATAGTAATGCCTCATGGGATGGTCAATTGAATGCTGATCAACTATAGCGGCCTTATGCTATTTTGTGGCAAAAATACCCGGCATTGATCAACACAAGTAAAACTGCTCATTGCGGACAACACACCAGACCATATAAGCTGAACTTTACAACTTCAGATTACCACCTTTTTCATGTGGTGCATTTCCTCAGGGACATGGAATTCACTAACATAGAGGAAGTGAAAAAACGGAATTCGAAAGGTCTTGGTATCCAAGCCTTTGGAATTCTACCTGCTTAGGATTTGTATATGGCTGGGCAGAGGGCCATACAAGAGAATAGCTCGTACTTCACTGAATGATGATGGTATACGTGTGCATGCTTCAACTTACCAGTAAAAACATCACGAATTTATTACTCACTCTGGTATTCATTATAATAGCGTTAGTGAATTGAGAAAACAAATGTTAAAAATTCTTAAGTTCAGTGTTTTTATATTGTTGGTTAAGCTTTCTTTTTTACTCATAAGCATAACATTGTTTTAATTCGATTAATTTTGTTAATTACACTTTCTTTTTTAATCATAGGCATAACACGCGATCTCCAAAGTTTAACTGCAAGCAACAAAGGAGACAGTGAAAGTGAATTGCAGGATCAGACTCCTGATACTGATGATTCTGGCGCACATTCGTATCCGGAAGTAACAGGAACCTTCTTTCCGAGCTCTACATCTTCTTTTAAGCGAGCTCCCATAATGGGCAACAGAGGGTTGGAACAGAGAGGGAAAAAGTCCAAGACATACCCTCCTAAGGAAACTACGCCAAAAATAACTCAGAAAGTTCAGGTAGCCGCGCTTGAAGTGCAAAATGTGAAACGAGCGATAAATAGGTACGGTACTTTACCGAAAGGAGCACGAATCGGAGCCTACTTGGAGTCGTTGAGACAGAGTGGTCTTACTCCAGATTCAGGTAGGGAAGACTCCACGGATGCGTTGTCGTCAGGCGATCAGAACTTCAGCGAACAGTCTGAAGATACTGACGTGCCGCAATCAGTTCCTGAATTTTCTTCATCGAGACTAGAAGACAGACCTCGCACTAATATACGTACTCAGCCGCATCAAATGATTAGAAGCAATTCTTCTGGGGGAGGTTTCCATCCTTTGTCACCAACTGCAATGAAGCATGGGATGCGACCACGAACTGTGACAAGAAACAATACGGACGCGGGGCTTCGTACGTTTCGAACTGTTAGTCCAAATACTTTCCGAACAGGTAGTCCATCACGAGTGCACCAACCCTCATTAGCTGATCTAGAATTCCCTCCTCCGCCTTCTGACCTTCCCCCGCCTCCTGAGGAATTTGACAGTGAGCATCCTCTTACACCAGAACCTCCTCCACCGCCCTCTGACAAAGTAACTTCGCAAGAGGCATCTCCAAGTCCCGAAAGAAGAAGGTACGTTAGTGGAAAACCAATGCCATCACCACGTAGCATGAGAAAATTAAGTTACACTAATTTGGAAGCCCAACGTACTCAAAAGTCGAAAAATAAAGAATGGGTTGAATCCAGGTGGGCTTCATGTCCCGCATCTCAAGAGAAAGATCAAACCAGTGATGCACAGGCAAATGAAACTGAGGAAACAGCTGAACCACTTGGTCAGACAGGTAGTATTGATGTTGAGAATACTGAACCATCAGTTGAAGAAGCTAGTTCAAGATTTGGTGTAAGTTTGAGACACAGAGAACCCTCAACGGACTCCTGCAGTAGTATAAAATCTAATAGTGATTTGAAAGATATTGAGGACAATCAACAGCTGTCGGGAGCTGCAAGTGGTGAACGTCGTCATGCAAAACAAAGACCCAAAGACCGACCTCCAAGTCCCCCACGATCTGTTCGAAGTATTGTTTCTCCTAGCCAAGAAATAAAAGATATATCGTCACCGTGTAGTGACATTGCAGTATTCACTTCCCCTGCACCCACAGAAACTGAAATCCAGTCACCTGTTCAAGAAGTTCCGTGCGACGAATCAAAAGAAAAGGGCGGATCGAGTGGAACAGATGAAAACAATAGTGCAGAAGGTAGAAATGTTAGTATGCATGAAGAATGTCAACCTGTTCCTCAGGCAGTGTCTGAGGATACAAAAGAATCTCCAGTAGAAAGGAAGCCAAGTACTAAATTATTTAAAAGCACTCATCCAGGAATGAAAGAATTGCTCGAGTTGAAACTTGTTGCTGAAATCAAAGAGCGGGCTGATCAAAAATTTGGACGGACACGAGAGTCTCCCCAGACAGAGAAACCTCCAGTAGAAGCAGGGTCGTCGTCAAATCAGAATCCTGCTTTGCAGTTAGTCTCAGAATTATCAGAAAACCTTCAAATTGACTCTAATAAAGATAATGACAGAAAAGGAATCATCCAAGATGCATCTGATGCACACGGAAGTTCCTTTCAACTTCCTTCAAATAAGAGTCCTGAACAGGCAGATTGTTCAAAAGATGCAGTGTCGCCCGTAGATTTCAAATCTAACTTGCGGAAAATTAGCCGAGCTGAAAACATAAAATCGCAATCCTCATCACTTGATTTCAAAGCTCAGCTGAAGAAATTCGAAACCGGAAGACGCGGGAGTAATAGTGCAAAAGACGAAAGTGATACGGTAACTGGCCCCATAGATTTTAAATCTCGACTGCGAAAAGTTGACAATAGTGAAAGTAAAGACAAATTGAAGGTGTCTGAAGAGTCGAAGGAAGATACTCAAACCAGTGAAGGGCAGGACCAAAGAAAAAGCACTAGTTCGGATGATACAGAAGACCGGAAGAGGGATAGTACCGTTAGTGCTCACAGTTTGGATGGAACTTCGGTGAAGACAGAAGAAGCAAGTGAAGATAAAAGAAGAAGCGCAGGGAGCATTAGTAGCCTAAAGAAATTATGGGAGAGCAAGGAATCGGGCGGGTATGCTGCTTCTGGAACTAGTGTAGGAAGACAAGATGTAGGAAGTGGTCAGGTTAGTCCGAAGCCTATTCCTAAAAAGCCGGAAGTGCCCAGTCGAATAGCAAAAGAAGGTGACGAACAAATAGATGATAAAGTGTTGGTGAAAGGTGAGTGTGTGGTAGAGAAAGCGTCTGAGGTGGACACAGCGAAATGTAAAGAACGAGACAAGACCAAAGTAGAGACTGAAGAGTGTAACAAAAGTGTAAAAGTAGAAAAACGCGTGTGGCCTCCTGCACAGGATGAGAAACCGTTAGTGCCAACGAAACCTATTGTGAAGGCTGTTAAACCGGTTCTTCCACAAAGTTCAAAATTTTCCAGTATCTACGCAACTCCCAGCTTATCGGGAGGATCAAAACCTCCTGTTATTGCCCGACCTAGTGTTCCAGTAACGTCTAGTGCCTCATCGGGAGAGAACAAAGTTTCCACTTCTGAGGACCAAGATAGCAACAATGCAGGGACTCCAGATTCTAAGCTGAGAGACAAAAGTGAAAGAGGTGATAAAGAAAGCATAATTGAAATCTCGCAGGCATTAGAGACAAGCATATCTTCTCTTAAAACTTCACCGAACATAAGCACTTCCAGTTATATTCAGCTGTCAGACAAAGTTGGTCTTTTTCACTCGTCATGTCTTAATTTTGCAGACAGCATTCCTCCTCAAGGTAGATTCCATTTCCGGGAACTTCTAACAAAGTTAGAACATCAGGCGCAACAGCTTCGCTCAGCTGGCGCTCGCAACTCTGTGGAAAACACAAAACTTTTTACCGAAGTGCAAAACACAATCAAAGACGTGGTGAATGCTGTACAAAGATAGATGTGAAGTGTGATTTAAAGTGCATGTGAACAATGTATGTCGCAAATCAAACTTGTGGTAGCACATGTCTTACAGATACGTCTTTTTTTTTTCTCAGTGTATAAAATGCATGTTTAAGACTAAAGAATTTGTGAATCTTCATTTTTCAGGACCGTAATTGTAATAGAAAACAGATCAAGTTCTACGTTTTGATATCTTTTAATTACCTGGATATAAAATGTTTAACGGAATTCCAGGAATGTAATTTGTAAAGTGAATGCTAGTTTAAACATTAAGTATCGTGAAGATTTTCAGATATTATTATACATGTATGTGCCTAACAGGAAGTGTGTTACCTTTTCTAAGATGGTCACATTAGTATTGTAATGAGAAATAACTGTCCTATTTTCCAGTGTTAAGTCTTACGTTGGTTTTTCGTTTCAATCGTCATCTTTTTCCTCTTTTTAACCTGTGATAAACTTCATTTCCGCACAAAGTGTAGCTTGTCGAGGTATTTGCATTTTAAAGACTAACCTGTAAAGATATATATATATATAGATGCCTGTACTCCTTTTCCCTGTTCCTGGTTTGAAGGGACCACAAAATCCGCAGAACCAGGATGAGCATGATTGCCACTGTGTGGCATATTTCATTAAAAATGTTAATGGAAACTTGAATTGTATACCTAAGGGAGTAGAAGAGTTGCAATTGATGAATTATGATACATATTGCAGTTTCTGAAAATTGAGGATTCATGATTTTGCATGAACTGAAGCGTAATAGCTACCTAATTTGTATAGGTAAACATTTATTTAAGCTAGTCCTTGTAGTGTATATGCGTACGGGAAGAAAAGAAACAGATTCCAAACGGGGATTTTTTTAAATTATTATTTTCCTCCTCGCTACTTTGTAAATCCAAAGATGGAACATAATGTCCCCTATCAGCCATTTATTGTCTTGCATGAAACAGCAAGAAATAATAACTTAATGGCTGCTTTTTTTTATATATATAAAAAAAGCATAAAGTCTGTGATGTTTTATTTTCACTCAAAAATTCTTGAATGTATTTTTTTTATTGCTTTGTACAATACTCTTCTGCAATGATTGTAAGTAAAGCTGGTTTCTTAGTCTGTTGCCAAATGTGCAGTTTTTTCCTGTATCATAGTATGTATGTTGTAAGGGTATTTAAAATGAAGTTCTACTTTTTTTGTTTATTGTTTTTTGTTTTGTTTTGTCCCAGTGAATATGTTGCTGTTTTCTTTTCATGTGATAAAATACGATGAAGAGAATGAAAGTATGAATGCAGTCAAAAAAAATCCATTTAGTACCATATAAGAATTAGTGCACTGTGTATATTTATGTATGTGTATTTGTAGGTGGCTCTGAGTACATGGCTTCTTGTGGGTATGAATTTGTAGGGAAAGGGAGAAGAACATAGTTATATATACTCAAATTCATGATTTTTTAAAAGTAAAGTTGTGTTTTATGTTTTCTGAACAGTGTTTTGAATTCAATTTCAACGAGCATACTTGCCTATTTATTCAAATACACGCTTGCGAGTTCATCATCAATGAGCTGTAAAATGTTACAACCATTGATTGTTTTATACAATGTAATGAAGCAGAACTCTTTTAAGTTATCATTTCCTGTATTTGAGGTATTCATATACAAAATTACTTACTGCAGATTTACCAGTTTATTAGAGAAAATGAAAACAATCACATTCGATTGATCCATAGTCAAGGCTTACAAAATATTTTAAAAAGTATTCCAAAGTGAAGATTTTTTTTTTTTAAATAAATTTATGGATTCCAACCATCACGCTTACGTACATGAACGCAAGATAAAAATATACTGGTTCAACCTTGAGTAGGTACATTAGCTCTACATTTTTGTGGTATGGTATTTCGATTAACAGGGTCAATTTTAGTTTGAAAGATGATTAAGAAATGAAGAACTTTCTCCACTTGTTAAAATTTGTAAACTTTAAGATATATTTAGTTACTCTTTCAAAAGGATTGACTGTAAAACGAATTGCGTACATCAGTTTGTAACAAAACATTTTTGTTAGTCTCTTAATCGTATGTTTTTGACTGTATTAGTGACATTAATTCATCGAATATTTTGTATTATATCCGAACTTTAAGAGACTGTTTTGTGTATATTCTCTTTAAAAATACTTAAATGTACAACGTCTTTAAAAATGATGGGTTTGTTCTTATCAAATGCCAGTTGCATTTGTATTTACTTTGAGTTCCACATTACTTTTTTTTAATAATAATAATAAAAAAAAACTGGGATAAGAAGAAGGAAAATTAGGTATTATAAACAAATTTAGACTTACGCTTTAGAGATCTAAAATCTGCAACTAATGTTTACAAGGGGGTAAATGTTGCCTATTTTCCTTAAAGCTGTTACAATAGCAGACTGGAAGGAAAGTTTCAACTGGTGATGTTTCGAAATCTGGCTGTACTTTCGTAAACAAGAGAAAAACCTTGCAGGAGAAAACTAAAAGCATACAGTAGTTGATATGTGGTGCAATTAACTCTAAAAATGTCAAGGTAGTTTTGTAACACAAAGTGTCAAGGTAAGTCCGTTGGACTTAACGTATTTTTCTATGGAATATCGAACAGCAGACCAGTTTTTTCATAATATGTTGGATATAAACTTTTTCCATTGTGTCTAGGAATATATTGTTATCACGTTGGAAAATATGGTAAAGCGCATATATATATTTATATATATATATATGCAATCCTCCAATTTTTCATCATATATTTGTCTGGTTTGTCTTGGTTTGTTGGCCGAGGTCGTCGCTAGGCTCATATTACGTTGTGAGATTATGTACCTTTTCACAGCCATTCTTTACAGGCACTGGTTGGTCTTCTCTAACACTTCCTGTGGTTTTACCATCAAACCAAAAATATGCATTTTTTAAATCGATTGTTACTCATTACAACTCTGAAATTTGGGGGTGCATATTTGTTATTCCAAAATGCATCAACACACAGATGGTTAGCACTTAGATGACTGTCTGTATGCCTCAATCCTAAGAAACACTTCATTTGTGCTTCATTAGTCGGCTACACTTGTCTACACTTGTTTCAGGTTACAATACACGTTCTCCTTTCTCATTTGTATATTTCAGTATAGACTTCAATACATCGTCATGAACATAGAGGAACCATCCAATATATCAACTTCTGCTTGGGGAAAAATAACTTTATTGAACTTCTGTTATATAATATTTTGAATAATCTTCTGATGACGAATGAGCGATCATTTCCTGTCAGTTTCACCCTTTTCGTTGTGCACTTGTTTCCCCACCTACTTTTAGGTTATCCAGTTCATTTTGAGAATCACTCAGTGTGTCTGTGTGGCTTCTGAAGCCACACTTTCATAATCAGTTTTACTGTCTTCCAATTCACTACACATAGGATCTTGATTCATGACTGCCTAGTGCCAAAATATATCCTCTACAGTATGCACAATGCATGAGTAGTCAGGCATCTGCACCTAGACTCAAACACCTCTAATTAAAAAACAACTGTGATAAAAAATTAAAGATTAACGTTCTACCAAGGTTACCTGGTAAAATGTAAGTACTTTCTCGAGTGTCAATAATTTAAATAAATACTGGCTACTCCGTTGAACTACTACGCTATGCTACGTTTTTACAAAACAATTTTTATTTGCCATATTAATGAATCAATTGATACAATTTATTCGTTGATCTATTTCACACATGCTAAGAATAGCATATCTTCGGGGTGACTCTGTGTTACATATATTGTCGACTAGTACAATTAAGTTATATATCAAGATGAGTCCAAGGGTCACCTTAACATTTTTAGGATTAAAAGTTGCCCCTCCCCCCTTTATCTCGTAGTAGAGTGGTTTGTTTGAAAAATCCCGAAACACGTCAACTCTAGTTTAGGGGGGACGAAATATTGTGACAATTTTAAGTGTGCTGTCCCATCCTCCGCGGTCTAGTGGCGAAAGCTTCGAATTTAAATGGCAACATGGGTCGAGTGACACATCATTTGAAAGCTACTTCGATTCTAATTGCAAAAGTGGTATTCATTTTTAATTTGACTGAATAATTTGGGAGAAATCGCGTTGTAAACTTTTACTTATCTCCAATCCCGAATCTCGACAGCTAAATCTCTACAAACGTAATATTTTTCACTATTAAATCTTATAATACCCTCAACCACTCATCGAACAGTAGACGAGGGCTGCTAAGAAAATTACTGAAATAAATTTGAACATACTAAACTACCCTCTGCGGTCTAGTGGTAAAACTAATTTTCTGAAATGGCATAATGGGTCGAGTGGTACATCATTTGAAAGCTGCGTTTATTCTATTTACGAAAGGTTAATCTTTTAATTTCGCCGAATACTTTCGAAGAAATTGCATTTCGACCGTTTACTAAGTATACATACGAAAATCTCAAAAGAAGTAATATTTTATCCTATTAAACCTTGTGAGCACACTAAACTACAGCCGACCTGGTAGCCGTGCGGTCTAAAAGCCCCCATACACGATCGAACATTTTGGCGAGCATGCTCGGTTCCCCGTTGAGTTAGATGTTCGGTGTTACCCGTACACCGTTGAACTTCACATCGAGCATGTTCGGACGTCAGTTTTCTATTTAGTCTGGAAACGGGCCTTGAAGCCCGAACTTTTGGAGCCATCACAAAACGTTCCTCTGTTAATTTTATTTATGCGGCGAGACACTACCTCTAGTGGGTATATGTGCATATTTGCATCCTTTTTGATGAGGCGCATTGTCTGTCAAGTATAAGAACGTGTTCCCTATGTTGGGATTCTTTCGCCTGCGGTCCTTAATTATAAATATATATTTGAATAATTTCAAATAAAATATGTTGGTACTGGATTCGTTTCCCAAATATGAAGTTGGGGACAGTATTTTGTGTTTGTTTTGGCCTGAGATTTGGTGCAGACTTTGTGCTGCGATTATTATTATTTATAATAATAATAATAATAATACTCTGTTGCTATTGTTGTGTAGGTATACACAGTTTGCACTTTATTTGTTGTTTGGTTGTTATAAACATTTTTTTCTAATGGTAGTTGTTGGTAGTCGCTGTTGACATCTTCAACTGTCAGATGGGCTTGGAGAGACAGGCCCTACAGTTGTCTGGTTAGTTGGATTCTGAACCACTTCATGTGATTGACCACTACGGGGTTTGAACTTGTATAAGATGATCGTGATAGACACTTCTGTATCTCTAATTCATTTTTGGCCATAAGTTTGTCTGTTAAGAGCAGTTTAATCTGTAACAGCCTTTTAAGAAGAGTTTTGTTTTCTACGGATATCTGATAGTGTTGTATGTACCTTGGTGGCCTGGTCCAGTTCATCGAACATGGATAACGTGGGAGCACGTTTTGATAATTACACTAGGCCAGTAATTACTCCTATTACACTAGGAATAAATAATAATAATCGCAGCACAACAGCTGCACAAAGTCTGCACCAAATCTCAGACCAAAACAAACACAAAATACTATCCCCAATTCATATTGTAACATTAAAGCCTAACCTCTCGTTTGATATGCACATTAAGAGTATTATTAGTGAAGCTCACAGGAACCTCGGGTTTGTAATGAGATTAGGAAGCGATTTTTCAAATATTAATGTTCTAAAAATTTTATATACAGCGTATGTTCTGTCATAGTTAGAATATGCTGCAGTAGTATGACATCCTAATACAAAGAAAAACACTCGCCAAATAGAAATTATACAGTCTAAATTTGTTCGCTTTCTGACTTACAAAGAAACGGGAATATATCCTAAGTTCGTAAAGTACTTTGACCTTGTAACGCTAGGGAACAAGCACGGATAGTACGTGTCGTAATTTATCCCGCGCCAACATAAATAGGGACGTACCTGTCTTTTTATATAACGCTCAGTAAGAATTATTACATTCTGCTACTTGGAAGACCTTTAGGCATTAGCATTGAATGAATCATCAACTACTTTATTCTTACTATTAAGTACGTAAGAATTAACAAGCAATAGCACAGTTTACAATTTGCAACAACGATAATAAAATTAATAATAATAATAATAATATTAACACTCTCCTTCCTTTCACTCTTCAGTGCCATTCTTTTAGTGCTCGGATGCTATAGAGGAAAGTTAATGCCACCTATTCTTCGCCAATGCTAAAGCATGCCTTAAACTTAACCAAGAGACCAAATCAAAACATAACTGAAAGGAATTCATGTGCAATCTTTGAAATATTTAACTACTATTACCATCCACACAGAACAATGTCTAAGGGGAATTTCCAAGTTCAAAAAATAATATGGCCACAAGAGATTATCCCACAATGTGAATTTTTCGGCTCGTATACTTTCTAGTTTATTTTCTGCATCATTACGTAAATTTTGCCTGGTAGAAATACACAATGCTACCATCCCGGCATTACAAATGTTTCGCATTTAAAGACAGCTTCGCTGCCAAATACACACAAAATATACAATAGTCGTCATAAATTTCAATCTCGCATGGAAAGGACAAATTTATAAGGACAGGGTTTCATGCCCACTGTCTACCATCCGATAAATAACTCAGTACAGTAATCTTCAGCAACAAAATATAAAACGTACCTATAAAAATTATTGAAACCTGAACATGAACACGAAACGGCATCTAACCTTGGCACATGCAACCGGGGACGATTCCGACGGTTGTTAAGGCGTTAGGCCAACGACTCGAAGGTCCCGGGTTCTAGTCCCGGCATGGGTGTCTTTTAACTCGAACGTGACAGATAATCGTGACGAGCTGAAGTCAACAGTTACTAGACTGGCCCATATAAAAATAAAGTTTACCGAAATTTTACCACAGCTCATGTAACACGTTATAGCAAAAAGGATTTTGTTCTATTGAATATAAATCTGAAATTAAAAAACTTGATAAATTAAATATTGAGAAAGTTACAAATGCCTGTGAATGCTTTGTAAGAAAAATGTACGTGGGAATATTTAAATGCTAAACCTGAAACAGTACCCAACTGAGGAAGATCGTACTTTATTAAAGGACAACTTGTCCTGCATCAGCCTCCACACGTGCACTGTTGTAAGGATCCGCTTCAGGGCACTGGTTCGCTCTTGATTCTTCTGGTTTGTCCAAAACTTAACTTGTTGTAAATGAAGACAAATCACGTGATAAACTATTGTCTATTATACATTTAAGTTATTTTCTAACAAAGACAAATGTTGTGCCAGTAAATACAGTTAGAAACACTCCGTAAAACTTACACATGTAACAATAAATGTTCGAAGTGCCCGCCCTCATCTTCCATACAGTAGTAAAGGCGCTCGAAATTATTGCGAACATTCTGTAGGATTTCTGGTGTCATCTGCCGGCATTCTTCCACTATTCTTTGCCGTAGTTCATGTAATAAATATGGCTTTCTGGCGTAGATTTTAAGTGCTGATCACTAACGTCTTCATTGAGTTTGTATAGAAGATGGACTTGGTAAGCTTTGAACTTATGGATCTTTAAAATGCGCAAGACACTAGTCTTTTCTATTCCTGACTCTTTAGACACCTGCCTAGTGCTTTGCGTATTGTCCATGGGCACACGTTCCAGAACCGCCACTTCAGTGACTTCTGTTCAATATGATGTTTCCTGTTAGCTACTGACCCAGTTGCCATAAATTACACCGACAGCTAGAAACATATTGAAGTGATAGTTTTTTACCTCGATCATTTCCCATTAAGGAATCGAGCTGTACGTCGAGCACAAGTATTATTGCGAAAGTCTATTGCCACAATTTCAAATCTCTCCTCTACACTGTATCTCATTATTGTAAACTATTATAAAAAATACAACTAACACTGGCTGGAAGTCTTTAAAACACAAAACGACACTATGCAAAAAATAAATCACTGAAAAAAAGAGTAAGGCAGCACACCCTACTTAGTATCTAGTTTTTTTTAGAAAGCACAAGTTATGTTTCTATCACACGTATAAATAGGACAGCGATGTCACACAGCTAACACTGGTAGATATCTTGCTTCGTATTCGAACCGAGAACTACTGCAGGGGTCATGTAACCCTTGTATTCGTAACGACGCCTAGCGTTTGCTGTGTATGATCTTACTGTCAAGTAGTCGTGAAACACAAATTGCACGTAAAAACTTTGTAATATATATATATATATATATATATATATATATAAGGTAAATTTAAGACAATTGAAGGCGAGAAAAGGATAATACTTACAGCTTACTTTCGCATTAGATCACACATATTCACTTGTACACATAAAAAAAAGTTGTTGTTATTTTCAAGTCACAGTTACTATTATTTCAAGTTCCGGATATCTACGCGCTACAGCAGTTCTCTAGTTTTGATGCTTTGTCCGCTACGTGTCGCCACTGTCTCTTCAAATTTGTACTTTGTGAACACGTGAACTTCGCTCTCTTCCTCTCTACTTGAAAAAGTGTGAATACACGAAATATAGTGACTTTTTTTTATGTGAATATGTGTGATCTAATGCGAAAGTAAGCTGTATTATCCTTTTTTCTCCTTCATTTGTCTTAAATTGCCTTCCCGGCTTTCCTTTGTACTAGTTATATATATTGTATGGGCCATTTTAGTAACTTTGACTTCGACCTGTCACGATTGTGAATGCGATTCTAGTTAAAATTCACATCCATTCTCCATCCGGGATTCGAACCCGGGGCTTTCGAGTCGCTGGCTGAGCGGCAAATTGCTCCTTGCTTGTTTTGAAGGTAAATAGAGCCATGGCTTTCCGCAAATTTCAATTAAATGAATTTGCAAGATTTGTCTGCAGTCAGTTTCATCTATTACTGTTAACAAAGAAATAGTGTCAGTGTACTCTCTTGAGCTGAATTTAGTTTTTTTCCTTAAAGCATCTATGGCACAAGGCGGGATAGGGCAGAGGAAAAGGTGTCAGCCAGGGTCTATTAAAGGCGCCATCCCGGCATTTTCCTGCTGTGAGCGAGGCAAATTCCTGGAAAACCCTGTCGTGGTGGTATGCCGCCGGGATCAAACCCAGGTTTACCGACTACCAATCCAATGCTCTACTGACTGAGCCACGGTGACTCGGTTTGACTTGATCGATTGGGATTTACCCATCCTAGTATCCGTTCCCGAGTTATGGACACTTCGTTTCGTGAACTTTGGATTTCAACGGCATGTATCACTAACGATTTTTAAATTTATACAGTGTACACGTTCAAATCTCAAATTATCACGCAAAGTATTCATTGACTTTCTACACATAATATATTTTTGTGAATTGAATCAGACTTTTTCAATTGATGTGTCATTTGACTCGCGTTGCTATTTTAGAAAATTGAAGGTTTCGCCACTAGACCTCAACGACTGGGGCAACACGCTTCATGTTGATCGCAACAAGGCTAACTGCAGTCACTTCAACGGTATCATGGGGAGTTTAGTGTACTCACAAAGTTTAATGGGATGAAATATTACTTCTTTTGAGATTTTCGTATGTTTACTTAGTAAACGGTCGAAACGCAATTTCTTCCAAAGTATTCTGCGAAATTAAAAAATATTCGTTTTCGTAAATATAATGAACGTAGCTTTCAAATGATGTGCCACTCGACTTACGTTGCCATTTCAGATAATTAAAGTTTTGAGACTAGATCGCGCAAGATGGTTTAGTATGTTCAAATTTATCTCAGTAATATTCCTAGTATCCCTCGTCTACTGTTCGTTGAGGATATATATAGAGTCTAACAGGAAAAAATATTACAATTTTGGAGATTTAGGTCGGTATAATAAGTAAAGTTTACAACGTGATTTCCTCCAAAGTATTCAGTCAAATTCAAAAAGAATACCATTTTTGTAATTAGAATCGAAGTAGCTTTCAAATGATGTCACTCGACCCATGTTGCCATTTAATAAATTCGAAGCTTTCGCCACTAGACCGCGGAGGATGAGACAGCACACTTAAAATTGTCACACTATTTCCACACTTAAAATTGTCTCACTATTTCGTCCCCTTCGAAACTAGATTTGACGTGTTTCGTGATTTTTTAAACAAACCACTATACTACGAGATAGGGTTTGGGGGGCGGGGCAACTTTTTAATTGCACCACCGTGTATAAGGGAAAGCTCGAGTAGTGTAAATAAAACAGCAGAATGTAAAAATTGTAGGAAATGTATCGTGGCTGGATTCTTTCTTGTTTTTCTTTGAATTTTTATTAACGTCCTAAACGAGTTTGTAAGCTACGGACAGAAACTGCAGTTTTTGTTATACACCGAACTACTACGTTCAGTGAGTCTTCACTAGTTTTCAGTATTTCAACGGGAACTACGTGGAAAGTTAGCAAATGTGCTAACCGTTCGTCAAATACTGACCTTT
Organism: Lepisma saccharinum; assembly: GCA_022664845.1. NCBI lineage: Eukaryota > Metazoa > Arthropoda > Insecta > Zygentoma > Lepismatidae > Lepisma > Lepisma saccharinum. The sequence continues at coordinate 96,481 of JAGDQP010000814.1, forward strand.
TTTTATTATTCAAAAGGTTAGCGAGAGACAACTAGGATAGAACGTTGTAATAACTAATATCACATAATTCAACTTAAAGTGGTTTAAATCGTAGGATATTCTTTAAGGGCAATGTAAAGCCAAGATGTACGACAAGAGATGGCAGCACTACCTCCGTATATGTCTAATTTATTTTTATCGTTGCACGAAATTTCAGTGCTGCTCCTACAACTTTCAGGGAAGAAAGTTCATAACCAATTGCAGAGTTCTATCTGTACCTATTTTTCATTTTCTTTCTTGTTCATTGTTGTTATGGATATAACTATGAATCACTTTCAACAATGAACAAGAGAGAAAATAAAAAATCGGCACGGATAGAACTCTGCAATTGGTTATGAACTTTCTTCCCTGAAAGTTTGAACTCTCGGCTTGAATTTGTAGGAACAGCATCAAAATTTCGTGCAACGATAAAAATACATTAGACATGTACGGAGCTAGTGCTGCCATCTCTTGTCGTACATCTTGGTTTTACATTGCCCTTAAATCAGATTCGTTCCTTCACTTCAATATGCCAGAATGGTACATTCGGGGTTTAATTGAAAACTAGCGTAAACTACGTGTTAAGTAAAATTATGAGCGTGAAGACAAATGCTGCTTTCCAAACACTTCGTAATTTGCATAAAGGTGTTAGAAATGTGAAATAGGGGTTGTTCACCGGAAACGTCCTCACTTCATAATTTACAGGTCCGTTATTTGAACCTCTTGAGTGAGGAGTTTCCCCGGTTTTCGCTTGGTCACTGCTAGTAAGTCCTAGAATGGTACTTTGGTTTAGGACCAGAGTCGCTATTTTGACCTTCTTCCACGGTCAGTGTAGAAGAGTAATGGACAAAGACTGACTATCACCTAGGATGATATATAGCCCAATAATACAGGGCGTCACAGAAATAATTGTGCATACTTCGGGAAGTGATTATTTACATCAAACCAAGAGAAAAGCTCCCTTGAAAAAATTCCGAAATCTGATTGTTTTCGGAGCTACAGGTTATCAAAGTACGTCATATCTGGAAAAATAATGTTGTAAGCGGTGCCGGCTTAGCAAATCACACTCGAATTAGTATCAAATACATCTATTTAAGTTACGTTTGTAATTGGCAGATACAGCTTAGAGGCGATTTCTATGTTTGCTCTATTAAACCATTTCATTCCTTAACAGTGACATTCTTAGGTTGCAAAATATGTCTACGGCACTCTCTCAATCAAAATCATTGCTCAAATAGATATATCGGGTACTACTACGAGCGTGATTTGCTAAGCCGACCGCTTACGTCATTGTGACGAGCTAAAACGTCATTTGTGACGATGCTGCCGTGACTTAGAACACCTGTATCTCTGAAATTATGCATAATTTGGAATTTCTTCCAAGGAACTTTTTTCTTCTTCTTGATGTAAATACCCACGTCGCGAAGTTTGCACCATTATTTCGGGGACACCCTGCACAGTTTCATTTTCAGTAAAGGGACGTATGGAGTGTAAAAACGAGATTGAGAAGTCCCGAAAACATCTTGCCTTGTGAATACCGAGAAATCATATTGTGGAAATGATCTCTGAGCAAGCGTTAAGCATATCTGGAGTGTACAAAGATATATTTAAGAGAAGTTATTTTCTCTAACAAATATTTAAAAAGCATGTGACGAAATATTATAATGGTGTTCTTTCTTTATCTAATATTTCACACCTTAAGTTAAAATGAAAATAAAAAGGAGAAAAGATACTTGCGTGAACTTCACTGCATGCAGGGATGTAATGCTAAATTGTTAGGTGGGTACGCTTCTCTCGTTATAACGAAACCTTTCATTTACTATCCCATATACCTAAATTTCCATTTACTATCCCATATGCTGAGATAATAAGAAAAACAGCCAAGGAGATAGCAGGTACCAGAAAGAAAAAAGAGAGCAAAATCTCAGAAGAAACTAAGCTCTTGATGAAGAAAAGAAGGGAAATGAAAGAAGAGGAAAATTGCATAAAGAGGATTGAGTACATAGAACTAAATAAAACCGTAAGAAAGAAAATAAGAGAGGATGTACGAAGATATAACGAAAATCTTGTTAGAAATACAATCGAGGAAAACAAGAACCTGAAGAAAACCAAACAGCAGCTCATGACGAGGAAAAAGCTAATAATTGATGTTAAGAGACCAGACGGGATCGTAACACGAAATAAGAAAGACATTATAAAAATATTTGAAAATTTCTAGAGAATTGTACTACTCCGAAGCAGAGCTAGGAAATGAAGATTCAGAAGCAAATGATGTAGATGTCCCAGATGTAATGAAAGAAGTAGTGAATAAAGTACTTCGAGGGATGAAGAACGGAAAATCACCAGGAGAAGATGGACTCACAGCAGAGATGTTTAAATGGGGAGGTGAAAAGATGAAAGAGGAAGTTGCTAAATTATTCTCGATGTGCCTGAGGAAGAGAGAAATACCCAGAAGTTGGAACAATGCCGTTATCATTTTGTTGTACAAGAAAGGGGACAAAGAACGCATAGAAAACTACAGACCAATTAGTTTACTGTCAGTCCTATACAAAATGTTCACCAAAGTTATTTTGAATCGTATTGAACGAGACTTGGATTTTAATCAGGGAAGGGAACAAGCCGGATTTCGTCGTAGATTTAGCACAATGGACCACATACAAACATTGAATGAAGTTATGGAAAGGACTAATGAATATGAACTTCCACTATGTTTGGGATTCATAGATTTTGAAAAGGCTTTCGATTCGGTCTCCTTGTCAGCAGTACTTAAATCACTTGAACATCAAGGCATCGAAAGTGCATACATCAAGTTACTGCGAAACATTTACTCGACTGCCACTTCTGTCATTAGGCTGCATCAAGACAGTGAAAAAATTAAAGTTGGAAAAGGGGTAAGGCAAGGAGATTCAATTTCTCCGAAACTGTTTTGTGCAGTCCTGGAGTGTGTGTTCCAGAATTTAAACTGGGATGAAGTTGGAATTAAAATTAATGGCGAATATCTTCATCACCTACGGTTCGCTGATGATATAGTCCTGTTTGCTTCAAGTGCAGAAGAACTACAAACCAGAATGGAAGAACTGAGTAACGAGAGTTCGAAAATAGGCCTTAAAATGAACTTAAGTAAAACAAAAGTAATGTACAACCAACATGCTGCAAAGAAGGAAGTGAAGATTAACGGAGAGACAATAGGCATAGTTGATGAGTATGTTTACCTAGGCCAGCTTAAAACATCGAATGCAAAGTTGACTGATGAAATAAATAGAAGATGTAAAATGGCGTGGAGTTCTTTTGGAAGACTACACTTTATTTTCAAAAGCAAACTTCCAATGTGTCTGAAGCGTAAAGTTTATAATCAATGTGTCTTACCTGTAATGATGTACGGGTGCGAAACTTGGACATTGAATGCGCAAACGACTAAGATTGAGAGTCACACAAAGAGCAATGGAGAGGTGCATGCTAGGAATAACCAGGAGGGACAGGAAGAGAAATGAATGGATTCGCACACAAACAAAGGTAGAGGAGGTAATCAAGAGTGCGAAGAAGATGAAGTGGAGATGGGCCGGTCACA
>JAGDQP010000814.1:100166-125954 GCA_022664845.1 Lepisma saccharinum
GGAGCTACATGGATGAGGATATCAGCAGACCGAGATATGTGGAAAGAAAAGGGGGAGGCCTTCATCCAGCAGTGGATAGAAAACGGCTGAATATGATGATGATATCCATTTCATAAATTTTAGGTGGGTATACGGTGATGTCTGAAACATTGAGGTGGGTATACGCGTATACCCTTCCATTACATCCCTGATTGCACGTCACGTAGCAAATATACTCATATCGTTACACAGATTGTATTTGCATTATTTCGACAGACAACAATAACCGTTAACGAGCGAATAGACAGAAAAGTACGTCGCACGTGGTTGTAAAACGTAAACTAGTTGTAAACCGAGCGATGGTAGTGGCACCTGCGGAATGACGCCTCAAATTATTGAACAATTGACTAACAAGTACGTGTATATACGCGTATATCGTAATGAATTCTGTTGTCCTATGACAATAAATCGTAAGGCACAGTCTTTCGACCTGTGGGTCACAATTTGTACTTAAATAAGTATAAAACTGTTTGTGTTTTTAACCGACACCATTTATTTATAAAATTCAGTTAATAAGGTGAATAAAGTAAATAATAAGGTTGATTAATGATTAAAATAGTGCCAGTAACATAGACTGTATCGAGATTATAAGTGGATCACCTCTTTATTTGTAGCGACTTATATTTATTTATTAGAAGTTAGCAGGGATACAGCAAACGCCATTTTACACTGTTCTTGTAACAAAGGGTTTCTGAACTACGTCGGTATGGAAATGAGTATAGCGATGAATGGGATCTGACTCCAACCAAGTCAGAAAGGTAAAATAAGAGGTGACCACTGTCGAATTGAAGTGATGATAATTGAGCATTTGACTGGCCTTTTATACAGGGGTGGATTTCGGGCCACGCTAAATGTTTTCAGAGGTCTGACCAGGCTAAATCCTGCTGTACTCTGTTATACTTCCAGTTTGGTCAGTGGATAAACAAAAATTACTTTGTTAAAGTGAGTTATTAATACGTAGCCCTGACAGTGCAAAAATTCTCAAAAGCATTATGTCAGCTAGCTTTGTGTTCGCTAGGGTTTCTTTCAGAGAAACCTCTCCGTGGAACAGTTGTACAGCTCCGAAGTTACTTTTGAAGACTCCAGGAAAATTGAAACCAGGGGCGGCTCGGCCCGGCCGGGAACACGGAAATTCCCAGGCACTGGCCCTTTTGTCTTAGAAGCGTCATGTTACCCAGTAAAGAAGACCACTTAATCCACTTTTGCTACTACTTGTGGCGTTAGGGTCTTGTTGGGATTCTAAAATTAGCAATTTTGTTACACAAGACTTATGGTCAACATAAAGGTAGTGTTGGTGTTATAATCTCAGCAGGCCTACTGTAGAGGACCCTCACAAATCGCTAGAAGGAACCTGTAAAGTTTAATAATAAGTGCACACTGGGTTCGATCCCAGCGCCCGACCATCCTGACTGTTTCCTTAGTCACACCAGACAAATGCGGGATGGCACCTTCAACATAGGCCCTGGCCAACACCCTCCCCTACCCCGGCCTGGGCCGTAGATGCCTAAAGGCCATAAATAAAAAATATATAAGTGCACAAGGATTTAATAAATTATTTTAAGGCGCAGTATTTACGTACTTCAGATTTTGTATTTTGTGACCTGATCAGTATCGTAATCACGCTCCACAATACCCACTGTCAGAGAATGTAATATGTGTTTGTAGTTGGACGCCAGACTTCTCAATTTAGGCAACGACGAACTTTGTGTTGACATATTCATGCAGTCTACAATTCCTATGTATCTGTTGCGAAATCAAAAGATAGTTTATATAATTTAAGTCACCTCGTCAGTCTCATGATCTCACCTCGTGTTTTCGCGTCTATCAATTGACGATGAGGATGGGATGGGATGGAGTTCCTACGGTGATTACAAGAAGAAAATCGGCATCCATATATCTTTGGACTAGACGTATTTTGTGTCTTCTATCTGGTGTTCTTAGTTCTTTTATCTAGAATTTGATTTATTTCACTTCCCAGCATAGGTGTTTGACCTGTGTGTCGTGCCAAGAATTAACTATCAAGGTCAGTCATTTCTTGCTGTATAGGAATGTTCGAAGTCTTTTCGTATGTTAGGTCTTCTGTTGATAGTAATCTTTTACGTAGATTATTATCGATTATACCATATATACTAATTGTGTTGTTAATGCTTCGTCTAAGAAAACACCAAATTGACATCTACTAGCCTATGTTCCAAGCTCCGTTAAATACTCTTTTATTGGCTGACCTCTACACTGGCACAATCGGTGAAAAGTAAACCGTTCAGTAATCACGGTTGAATTAGGCCGTGCCAGTCTAAATCTAGCTATAGTCCGTTATACTTCCATTTTTGTTTTGTGGATAATCAAAAATTACTTTACAAAATTGGTCGCATTAAAATTTAAATACTGTATCAACTGACTGTTAAAGTTATTAATACGTAGTTCCTGACCAAAGCTCTTACAAGCATTGTCATGTCATATCAGCTACCTTTGTGCTTGTCCATGGTTTCTTTCAAAGAAATCTCTCCGTGCAATAGTTGTACTAACGTCTCCAGAGGATTCGAAACTAGGTTCCATATGCTATTACCAGTAGCGTAAATAGAATTTTTGGAGCCCCCCCTTCAAGGAACCTTTTAGGGACCTTGTTCTGGTAGCATATCCCACATGCAATTTGAGCAAACTTTTGCTGCATGTAAAAACCCACAAGAAAGAGATGGTGCGTTTTTTTTTTTCCTCCTCCGACCACTCTTGTTTTCCCACTATGATTGTGAAAGAAACAGCTTCTTAGATTCAAAGAAATAATAGGCCTAGTCATTGAAATCTGACCATGATGGAAGGGGAGGAGACATGAAAGGACCCACATGGTTGCGGAGACTGTAAATAGTAGGCGAAACATCTTGAATTTTTGGTGTATTTTTTTTTCTGAAAATTGGAAATATAACCTCATATTTTTTTTTCCTTCTTTCTTTGGCAAATACATCTGGCGGGTTGTTTTCATGTGAAGTACGATCGTAAGTTATAAACCCCTGAGGTAAGGCGACAATATCACCAAAAGGGAGAAGCGGTCAAGTTGACAAAAACTTGGAATTGTCAAACGGTAGTTCTATATTTTTTTTATTTGCAAAATAAAAGGCAGAGGGGGGGGGAGGTAGATCTGAATAGCTTTGAAACAGGAAGGAACTGGTTTAATTGCTGGGATTTACGACCAGACCGGGAATTAAAATCGTAATCTCGAAGGAGGATTGTTATCTGTTGCAAAAATAGAATCCTTTTTTGTGCAAGATTGAAGCCATATTTCGTGTCGCTATTTCTTAAAATAAACATGAAAGTAGCCCTGTAGGACCGTAGTTAGGCGTCAAGAATTGAGGGACTGGTGGCATGAATAGAAAGGAAGTATTTTATGAGGAAGCATTTGAAGGCCTATGAAGAACTGACTGAGTAACTTCAACTGAGGGGATGAGAGGTCACGGTTCTATAAGGGAATTTGATTTACGAGTTGTGTTTGTGGAGGCTTATCGTATCTGAAGTTTTGTCTGAGAGACCTCCTTTGTTTTCAAGCATAGGCGGATCAGTGAGTGGGCGCCTTTATTTTACTTACCAGAGTAATTACTAGAAACTTTGACCAAGGTCAGAGATTTATGCAATATGCCTAAAAGCTATAAATAACAATTCATATTCAACAAATGGTCAGCAGCAAAAATGCCAACATTCTCAGTTACAAACTGTACTTTTTGATAGTTCTCAATTTATAGAATTGTGGGTATTCTTGCAACAGGTGACCTACCTTGTAGTTGCAGTTGTTTATCAGTATTAATCACCTGGTTCTTAATTTGTTGGTGTATTATGTAACACCTCCGTCCCTCTACCAAAAGAGAAAATGATTTGTGAATTGTATCATCAAGATGGGAGCTTTTGAGTTCTTCCCTACAATTGTAATTAGAAATCTGCATTTTTGGTCTATCGACGGGAGTCAGAACGCCAGGCAAAAAAAAAACTGACTAAATTACCACGAAATTTTCCTTAATGCCGTTAATAGTGCTAAAACGCAGACTTTAAACTTTATTTTATATGAGTAATTTTAGTAACACTAAACTTCAGGATGATATAAATGCAGTGAGTTTAAAATCCATGTCCCACGCTGGATTCGAACCTGCAACCTGACGAACAGCGGCCCTGGGTTCTAGCCCACACTACTACTACTGAGGTCGGCAACGCTCAGGCTATAGAATGTTGTGTCATCTCAAACAAATTAAAGAATATAAGGGGAAGAACGTACGAGATGCTACACCATCACCATGCTGAATTGTGGTAGCGATCTGTGAGCAATAGCGTCAAATTTCTGGCCATGTTGAGAGACATCAGGACAGTGTTTGTGTGAATGTGATGGTTATCAGTGTTCAAGATCAACTCGGTTCATTCTTCCGATAATATTTTATAATAATTTAACATTACGATTGAATGAGCTGTGATAGATACCGAAATTCATAGATAGTAGGCCACAAGGTGGGCGGTAGGCCACATATTGCGAGATAATCGAATTTTGCAACTACGTGACGAGCAAGTGTGAAAATATTAATTTTGTAATATCCCATAATAATCAAGAAAATAAGGCACGCTACTGAAACAAATTCCTAATGAATGAACTTTTTATTTGTGGTAAGGTCAATAGGCGATAAATTACTCGAGAATAAGTAAGTAACTCTCACCCTTTTATTTCAGCTTCTCAATGTTCAATTTCTGTATCCTATTTTCAATAGACGAATGCAAGAGAAAAATTGTGGGAGGGGGGGGGGGGCGAGAATTACTCATTCATACCCTCCTAGTCGCCGGCCATGTAATCTATTCTATTCAACGCAATATTCCTTCGCCAAGTAGTGGGCCAGGCCAAAAAATGTAACCGAAATCCACCCCTGCTTTTATAGGCCTCTTCTGCCTTTCTGGTAGGCGTGACTTGAGTAATTCCAAGTTTCCCCACTTGGAGTTAGCGTCTTCTGCTACTCGTTCTTGTTTGCGTAAACACTATTTGCATGTGTTTTCATTGTCTGTTTATTTTGTGTCGTGTGTGTCTTATTGACAGACATATTCCCATTGCAATTTCAAGAGGATGCTGCATAGTTTTGTGTTGAAAATGCTTGGCAGACTGGTAGAGAATTAGGGTGTCCGGAAGATTTATAAATCCCATTCCTTCATTATAAATCCTCGATTCGTTTTGTCTCGCATTTTCAACACAAAATCTTGCAGCATCCTCTCGTCATATATATACACATACTGCGTTAGTCAATTGTTCCATAATTTGATGCATTTCAGTAAGTGGCACCACCATCGCTCTTGTTTGTTACTACTCTACAGTGACTTTATTCTACAGCTAGGAGTGGCATCTTTTTTCACTTTACTCGCTTGTTAGTGGACATTATTATGTACCGGAATGTTGCAGCATCGTATGTTTAACAATGAGTGTGTATTTACTACGTGACGTGCAGATCATTATCCTTTCTTCTTTTTATTTTCATTTTTACCTTAAATGCCCTTCCGGTTTTTTTTCTTAATGACATTCTTTATGTACAGGAAGATATTGTAAGGAGTCAGTTAGTACCAAATCCAAGCCCCTCCGCGACTTCTGAATTGATCACTAGCCAGGAGCTTCTAAAACAGGAGGGTGTGTCAATTATTTATTCCTGCTGAAGGAAAACATAGTATCATATTATTTGAAAAAGAGACTATATCTTAGCATGAGGTTATCGAGCCGCCGTACCTTAGTAGTAGAGCAGTGGCGTAGTATTCGGGAGGTCGTGGGTTCGATCCCAATGGCCGACCATCCTGACAGGTTTTTCCAGGGTTTTCCCTCAGTCACCAGGCAAATGCCGGGATGGCACCTTCAACACAGGCCCTGGGCGACATATTCCCGAATCCTTTCCCCTTCCCTATCTCGGCCTGAACCTTAGATGTCTAAAGGCTATAAATATAATTCAAATTCAAACTTAGCGTGAGGCTTTGTATCATGTTAGCCGAGATATTTACATGAAAAGTCAGTACATATTTCGTTACAGTACTGTCATTTATTTTATTTTTTTTCATACTTGAACTTAAAATTGAAATAAGTAATACCCGACTTAAGCGAACTCGGAGTTATGCGATTCTTGCTTTTTCGTTGGGTAACACTGCTGCCCGCAATCTTCAGTGTTTCTCTTGCTGTGATACGCATTTCGCACGAACTCTGCGTGCACGATTACGATTCTACCATCGACGGAAGTTTATATTATTTTGTTATACGTTCTAAACTCTTGAAAAAACTATTCCAAACGAAGTACATCTGATTCTCCTGCGTCTAGCAAGAAAGGAAGACGATGTATAAAGATTTCTTCTTAACTAGTGTTTTTATTAGTCTGGTTGTAATTAAAACAATTTTTTTATGCAAAGTTGTAACCTGACCTACGCAAATTGGACTTAAGTGATTTTCGTCGGTCCTACATATCGCGTAGCGTCGGAATATTACTGTATATTAAAAGTGTAATTCATGCTTTAAATATACACCTTCAATATTGTCGGCTATGGATCACCATGTAAAACTTACCTTGACGTTAAATACACTAACATTACCACGTATAACAAACTGCTTTATTGTGTAAAGAGCAAATCACTATTTTGAAGGTTAAATCCTTTCATAAATCTGTCTTCAGACTTATGGCTGACGCAGAGTATTTCATTGTTTGCTGATTGTCCTGTACATGTAAGTACCTTTATTTTGTCGTTTGTGTTTGAACTTACTGTGATATTTATAGCATCTTGAGTCGGTCTTAAAGCTTTTACTCAATCCATAAGGGAAGGAAGGTAGTTCTCGCCTTAATTTATGATATTAGCTCATCATATGCACTAAACGGAACCAGGAATCCTTTGGATTATCGACTTATTTTTTCGAAAGCTATATACACCTACAACTTGAGTCATTTGCAAAGTGATATGGCGATAAAATGAAAACTACTATCTGATGTAGACACTGACATTTTTATTCCTCACTTCCCAGCGAGCTGTGCAACTGATCAGTTCCTTTTCTTCTTTTTGATACGTTAAAAGTATTGTGTCATATGTGGTTATATCTTTAGATATTTTCTTTCTCTGTAAGATACAAAAGTCTGCGCAAGTAATTGGCTTCCGAATTTACGAACAAAACAAGTTAAAGGGAAGAAACTTCAAGTAAAAAAAAGAAAAAAAAAAGATTTACGCTCAAAGTTGTAAATGTGGTAGCATTGTTCAATATACCTATAAGAAAACATCATGACACGTAACACTAAAGTTTATTTCCTATTGAATTTATTTATGACCTTTTAGCATCTTTTGTGAGGCCATTTACTTAGTTCCTATGTTGAAGGATATTGTTTAGTGTAAAGTATCTAAATATATAGACTAAATGTGAAGTATAGCTGCAGCGATATTTCCGTGTAAATACTATGTGAAAATTAACTGCACTAAAGCCTAGACTAGGGTAGCACTTGGGTAGCTCTTAGTTTCGTCTGGTGACTGTTACTGTTCTCGATTTTTGTTTGAATAGGCCAGATTCAAACCTCGAACATAGTTGCCATATTTTTTTTGACTTGGTGCGATTTTCCGTGAATTTATATTATTGTAACTTCGTGTTGAGGTTTTGCTATAAAAAAAATTAAGATTGTGCAAGAGTGGTTAACATCCCACTTTAAGCAGTAAGTTGCTTGAAAACTGCTTACTTCCTTAGAAAAACGTATACCAGGTGTATGCATAAGTAGTTTCCGGTTTACCTAAGAAATGGCGCCATCGAAAAGTACGCAGCGTATTCATTTACCACATACGTCATTTTGTTCGTCTGACATTAAACTACAAACACACACAAGTTGAGTCCGCCAAACACTAGCGTCTTTCTTTTATCATTCAGTGATCATGTCGAAGTTTGTGCCTGAAAAACAACATTTGCGGCACGCATTGCTTTTCTTATTTAATCAAAAGAAAAAGGCTGTTGAAAGTCATCGTGTGCTGGTAGAAACATATGGTGAACATGATCCATCGATTAGAACATGTGAGACATGGTTTCGACAGTTTAAAAGTGGTGATTTCAATGTGAAAGACAGTGCGCGCTCTGGTAGACCACAAGAGTGCGAAAACGAGCAATTGCAGGTGTTATTGGAGGATGACCCAACTCAAACTCAACAGCAATTGGCAAAAGCATTAAATGTGTCACAAGAAACAATCAGCAGACGTTTACGAGCAATGGGAAAGATCAATAAACTGGGTAAATGGGTCCCACACGATTTGAATGAACGTAAAATGGAAAATCGCAAAGTCAGTTAAAATGCTACTTCAACACCACGAAAGAAAATCCTTTTTTTTTTTTTTTTTTTGTATCGAATTGTGACGGGTGACGAAAAATGGATTTATTTTGAAAACCGAAGCGGAAAAAATCGTGGCTTTCACCTGGCGAAGCCGGTCCTTCAACACCAAGGACAAATCGCTTCGGCAAGAAGACCATGCTTTGTGTCTGGTGGGACCAGAGTGGTATTGTGTATTATGAACTCTTGAAGCCCGACGAAACCGTTAATGCACAACGCTATCACCAACAAATGATTTATTTAAATTACGCATTGATCGAAAGACGACCGGAATAGGCCCGAAGACATGGCAAAGTGATTGTGTTACACGACAATACGCCGTCTCACACAGCAAAACCAGTGAAAGACACCTTGAAATCGCTTGGATGGGACATCCTTCCGCACCCGCCGTACTCCCCAGACCTGGCTCCATCTATCACCTCTTCGCATCAATGGGGCACGCGCTCGCAGAGCAGCACTTCAGCAATTTCGAAGACGTTGGAAAATGGATCGACGAATGGTTTGCCGCAAAAGACAAGCAGTTTTTCTGGCATGGTATGCATCAATTACTTGAAAGATGGGCGAAATGTGTAGAAGCCGATGGCCAATACTTTGAATAAAACAAAATTAATTTCCCTTGAAAATTACGTGTTTTCTTTACCACAAAAACCGGCAAAAACTTACGCATACACCTGGTATATATATATAGACGTATATATATATTTATATTCACATCCACATAATTACCTTCGAATCATACATTCTGAAGCTGTTCGCGTGGCTCGGGTTCCAATCCGGTGGGAGTTCATTGAATAGAGTTCTTCAGAGCCCACTTGAACTAAAACTGTAGGTTCAGTTCCTAGAAGCTTGCAGAGTCGTTTTGGACGTTAATCATAATTCAAACACATTCTGAAACTGCGAGGAAGTGAACGAAGACAACCGAAAGTATTCGGTTACAAATGTGCAATGGCGTACGGTTTTTTACAATTTTTAGTTTTAACAAAAGCAGCAATGTTCACGTGTGACTGCCTGTTCGAATGTAATTCTCAGAGATTGTTGTTGATATTTGACATTTAACTACATAATACGAGCATATTGATACATGTTAGCTAAATTTCAATTTAATGTATCAACACAAATATTTTATTGCTAGATGATAAAAAGTCCGACATGAAGTATATACCATTACCATCTGGATATAAGGTATCATGTATTTAATCAGAAACGGAGAAAAACAACTTATTTCAGCGGAGTGAAACAAACTAATTGAGTCTCACATTGTTCCTTCAAACAATGAAGTTATTACTACTAAATTTTGTAGGAGAGAAGCAGCTACCCAATGTTAGTTTGTAAGTCTGGATATGTACGTATATTGCTTCATCGTCTACATTTGAAGACAATTTTTTTTTATCTTCGAAATTAAAGCTTATTTCCCAGACGACTTAAGAGTGTGGTGACTCAGTGGTGGAGCGCTCACCTCCGGTGCGTGGGGTCTTCAGTTCGATCCCAGCTCATACTATTTGGATTTTGTTGTGAGCAAACACCATGTGCATGGATTTTCTCGGGGTTCTCTCATTTGCTTCATTCCACCTATCATATCATCCGTTCGTCCTGAGCCAAAGCTGTCTAAAGGCCTTGAATAAAATTCAAATTTTGAAGTGACTTCTCTCGAACTTCGAGGTGTAATTCCCACTAAATTCAACCAGAGGTTTTACCTGGCTGTTTTGATGCCATTTCGGATGAGTAGAGATCGATCAGCTACTAACTTGTGCAGAATCATATTTTAAAAAGTATAATGTTGGTTGGGTATTGACGTAGTTTGGATGATACGTCCATCTTTTTTCGGCGTGTGTCGGGCTCTAATCCAAATGATACATTTTATTATTATTATTATTATTTTTGTTGATATTTAAATTCTCCTGGATAGTGAATATTACATCTAAAGTCCTAAACTCCCATTTCTTGTTCATGCGAGGTAACCGAGGTAGTATCTGAATTGCATCCCATAAGTAAATACTTGTAATGCGAATCATTCTTGTATTGAAAATCCAAAAGATGTATATATACATACGAAAAGATAGATTAGTATTAAGCACTTTTATTATATTCATAGAGCATGGCATCACTCATCTGATCAATCATAGCCATAATTCATACATTACTATTCTTTAAGTGATATCAAATATGTAATATCAATATCACACATATATTTCTTGGAGTATTCTGATATTACATCTAATAAACTGTATCCAAGGTTATATTACTTATTTCATTACTCATGGATATTACGCCAGATCACACTATCATTATATTACGACACCATTTCATATAGACTTTTTTTTTAATATGACTCTCAATAATTCATTTTGGAATATTCGCAACACTATGAAACTATTTTTTAAAAAAACGCGGATACTATTGTTTCATTGCGTTAATATATAGTTACATTAGAAGATAATTCATTTACTTTTAACAATAAAGATATCGAAGCAATTAAGCATTCCTCAAGAAGGCGAGTGAGTGTAAATGTATTTTGAAAAATTTACGGCACATTTTATTTGCCTCAGTTTTTAATATGTGTTGGATTAGTGCCTTATAAAAATCCCCAGAAGTTTAAAAAGGGGATGTTTATATTTTAATGTCTATTATGATCACACCATGTGCCACAATCTTGTGTAAAATAAATAGAATAAACCTCCCCTAGGACACGTCAAAAATACTAGTCTGAGCCAAATTGTCTAATGGGCATAAATATATTTAAACGTACTCAACGTCAGAACTAATGATGTGCAATATTTCTTTCTTCCAGTCTGCTGACGCCATCGGACAGTTAAAAGGTTAAATAAAGGTAAAACTCAGACAAGGTGTGAAAGGAGTATTGGTGAGCAGAATGAATGGCGAGAACTGGACGGTGGATGTAAACAACCAATGACATGTGTCAAACTTTGTACTGCTGCTAATAATAATGTCCAACATCATTTACCAGTGTAGATCAATAGGACAACCCTTCTCGTTTAACGGCCTTTCTAATTGTAATATCGTAAATGATTTTCTGATATTTCTTTCCATACTGGTTCGGGCATGTTGAATGAACTGGTTTGAATCGGGGAGAATTACTAGAATGAAGAAAATGGGAGAACACGAAAAAACCCACGCGCACGGTGTTTGTCCACCATAATGCCCACACCGAACAAGCAGGGGTCGTACTAGAGACTCCACATACCAAAGGTGAGCGCTCTACCCACAACCACCTAGGGCCCCTTAATGAACTATTATGATTGTATTCTGTTGTTGTGTGTTCTATTCCCCCCTCCCACTAAAGTGAGGTCCCATGGACCACTTCGTAAAAAGTATCCATTATTATGTTATGCGGACATGTACAAAGTATCTACAGATTATTATTATTATTATTATTGATGATGATGATCACAACCATAACAGTAACAATTTCATCACTGCTTTACTTAAGTGTGACCAGATTTTTGATACAAAAAAAGGACATTTTATAAATTTAGGTATAAAAAACGGAACAAAAATTATGAACTTTGTTTTAACTATCAAGAACTGCTCGAAAGACGTTTAATAATGTAATAACTATCGACTTGATACAAACATATACATGGACATTTTAACAACTTACATAATGAACGTGTTGGGTTCAGAATGAGAAAATTGCTTTTTCTGATGAATTAATATTTTACAAGTGCTTAGGATTATTTAACAAGATTATGAAATTCTTCACAACTAAGATCCTGAAAATGAGACTTGACAACAATAATTGCTTGTCTCGTTTCTGCTGTAAAACTGTTCTTCTGGTCATAGAAAATTTACGATTGAAAAGTTTCTTTCTACAGCAGCATTTGTGCCTGGCGCAGCCAATCCAAAGTTCTCAACCATCATGTTCTTATACTCAGTGTCTAAATTTTTAAGTGAATGGCATATATATCACATCAGCTTTGCTGATGTTTGTACCAGCTCCTTGATGATAACCAATAAATTATGAAAGACAGCATAAAGCATGATGTCTTGAGTGCATTCTTACTACTGTCAGGCAATTGTTGGTATTTAAGCCAAAACAACACTTAAGATATAAAGTGAACAAAATTGTGGATTTATTCGTAATAAGAAATACAGGACATTTGGCGTCCCGCTAGCAATTCGTCGGGACATGTAACGAGATAAAAAAGAAAGTCCCGTTAAAAACTACGTCTAGTCATACTACTATACTTCATAAACTTACTGCTGGATAACTTTTTATGCATAAGTAATAACGTGTACTTGCTTGGCTGTAACGCACTCCAGGGTTGGATCACAAAAATACTTCAGAAAAAGTAAAATAAGTCAGAAAAGTGAAAATTCGAATGAGTACTGGGCCTCCAGTATTCATTACTTGTGCATTCTGTCTTTATTTCTTGCGCTGTTTCAAGAGCAGAGTATTTCCTAACTTTTCAATCAACTACGCATACTAATGTCACATTTCATTATCTCTTCCAAAAATAAATTTAGGACAAAACTGACTTCAATGTATTTCTAGTCTAGATTGTATGGTTGTTCGTCGGACTCGGACTGTCCGAAGTCCGGACATTTTAGAGTTTGAGTCCGATTAAATGTCCGAGTCCGAACAGAAAGTTCAATTTCGAACAGTCCGAGTCCGATTTTGGAAGAAAACCGGTTGAAAAGAAACCTCCAGTTTTTTTTTCTTCATCAGTCGGGTTCTGTCTGTACTCTGTAGGGTCTTTGCTAAAAGCCGATACTGAAAAAAAAAAAGGTCTGGTTCCTCTTTTCTTCCACTCCCTCCTCCTTCCACTCTTCTTTTGTACTGTAGTTGTAACCGCATGCTCCCTTCAGGGAAATGAAAATGTCGAAGGAAACTTGAAATTTGCGTAACAGCATAAAACGACAAAAAGAGGGGTTTAGGTATACATACATACCTACCCCGCTGTTTCTCAAGCACAACAGCAGTTATTGCTATCTTTCCTAAAAATTTGTGGGTGCCAGAAATCTCTCTTTTTTTTTTTAATCGTGTGGCAAAACGAAAGTTACTATTGACAAAGAACTCCTCCCTTTCCGTTATGTGTAAAAGAGAAACTGATATTGTTGGTGAATAGCAGCAGCTTTTTCAAAGAAAAAACGACGGAACATTGCCTTTACTCAAAATGAAACATCACAATGCAATAGAAACTGAATAACATTGTTTTCGAATAGGGGATGAAGCGTGAAATCACAGAAGCACTTGTGTTCCAACATAAGATTTTTCTGTGAGTGTTAACATTAAGTCAACACATTTTTTTTTCCTGCCCATATTTGATCATTTGCTCCAAGTTTTATTTTATTGTGTTGTTTTGCTATGGCATTCTCCCATCCCTCCGCGCAAGGCATGGCTACGGTAGAGAGAGAGAAAAAAAGAAAGATTGTTCACTTTCCATCCTCCACAAAGGAAGCATGGTAAATTGAAAGTTATAATTCGAACCTGGGGAATCGGTTTCCGTTTCTTGGAAGCGGCCCGGTATCTCACATAAGTTGTCGGGGTTTGTTGCACCATGACCTACCCCACACTTCTATTAAACCTGGTAGAATCAGTTGTTTATTTCTTTCTGGCAATCACTGCCAACGCGAAACAACAGTTTTAGCACAGGCGGCATAAGGGAGAGCGTGGGTAGGGGAATTTCCCCCTGGGTTTGAGAATATAAAAGCACAAAAACGTTAAAAAAAACTTCTCAGAAAAGACAAGTCAAACCGACATAAAAACACACTAAAATGTAGTGGAAAATGCTTTTATTTTTTCAATTTCGATTTTTTTGTAGAAGTTCGGAACACAATTTATAACTAAAACAACAACTTGAAACGCGCAAAGCAATGTGGGTTAATGAATTTTAATTGTCTGTTATAGTAATTGATTTGGCGCCGATCACAAAAATCGAAAATGAGAGAAAGATTTTAAGAAGAGTTTTTATTTTTACTTCTAGTGAGTTTTATGTCGGGCGTTTATCTTCGTCTTGTGTAAAGAAGTTTATATACTCTTTACCTTTAGTACTGAAGAATAATTCTACATTTCGTCTGCATGAAGTCACAATAGGTTCGCCGAGAAACCCTGTGATGTGTCTGTTCAACATTAACTCGACTTACCATGGTAATGATTCTCAAAGGGTGTTGTTCACTGGCACACTATTATGCAGCGAAATTTCTTGTCTGCCGCGCCGCGAGAACACACATATTTTTTATTAAAATGATAAAGGAAAAGTGAGATAGAAATTTAATATCTTTAAGAACGTTTCTTTAATATCTCTTAATTAATATTAATACAAGGGGAACAATGCATTGTAAGTAACGAATTGGAATTCTTAAAATTATTGAGTCTGTTCTCTTGAGAATTTCTAGCTTTTGCAATTTTAAAATAATTAATTTCTTTTATTTTGGGTTTGTCTCGGTGTTGTTAATTTTCTACGCACCAGTTACGTTTGACTGCGTGTAGTAAGTGGCAGCAGCGTAAACCACAGCAGTGTGATTTTTCAGACTGTGCTTTCGAGAATTATAATATGAGAATTAGTAAGCCTCTTTTGAGGTTTTCTTTCCTCTGCATTTTTGAGTTGTCTGGCTCGGGATATGGCTAGTTTGGTTTGTAGAATTACCAGAAGACAGGAAAACTTGCGTCCTCTAAGTCCTATATAGAGAAGTCTTGTTTATATTTTTGTAATAGCAATTCTTTTCATTTGGAATATTGTCACTTTTTTTGTGCTAATAGCAAGTAGTCATTTTTAGGTAGATTTCGGAGAAAAATTACCTATTGAGATCGGTATGATATCAAAGTGTATATTTATATATTAACACGCTAGCGGCCATAATTTTGAAGATATTTGAACCAATTTTTTATATGTTGTTTCTAGGCTTAATGCTCAGTTAAGTTCGTTAATGAGCAAAATCTGACGCCATCTTGGATCCAAAATGGCCGTCGAACCAATTGTTTGAAAATTTGGCATAAAGGTACAACGTCACTATTTGATTACGAAAATGTTACCTAATGAGTTCAAAGACGCCATCTTGGAAGCAAAAAATCTATTTTCCATATCGTTTGAGCTAGAGATACGAAATTTGGTTAAAGGTCTATTGTCACTAGTAGTTCAAGAAAATATTACGAAATGTTGAAAAAGTCGCCATTTTGGATCCAAAATGGCCGCCGAACCCATTGTTGTATAGAATACACAGCCGAAATGTCAAATTTGGTAATACGGTTCATTATCTTTTGTATGTTACTAAAATATTATATGATGTATCCAAAGACGCCATTTTGGATCCAAAATGGCTGACCTAAAAATCTTTTCCACACCGTTCAAGCTAGAGATACGAAATTTGGTATAAAGGTGCATTATGACGAGTAGTTTAGGGAAATATTACATACATTTGGGAAAAGTCGCCATCTTGGATCCGAAATGACTGCCCAAAATCCCATTTTAAACACCGTTTGATCTGGATAAACGAAATTTTACTTGAATGTGTACCATCACAAGTAAGTCACGACAATATAAGAAAACTTTCAAAATGTCGTCAACTTGGATCCAAAATGGCCGCCCCAAAAACCCAATTTCCAAATCATTGAAGGTAGAGAAACGAAATTTTCTTTGAATGTGTATGACCAAGAGTAGGTTACAATAAATGCGGTAAACCTCCCCTTTGGGGGCGCAGCCCCCCGTGGGAGAGTGCAGATGGGAGATTTTGGTAAAGATAAGGGAGGCGCATCCTCTCAAGAACACTGAAGTTGGGGGGTGAACCCCGTACGGGGTCTGGGGGCAGCACTCCCAGCGAAGCAAAGCGAGTATATATGTCTTGTGGGGTATCGTTGAACAGCTCTTGATGAATAATCAACAAATCTATAAATAATTTCTCGATAGCTTTCATATAAGACGAGATTTGAATTTTTGAAAAAAAAAAACTTCGAGATCTACCTCAGCCTGTAGGCCTACCGAAAGGGATTTTTTTAATCAATATAGGCAGTGTACTGCCTAAACTGTTGGTCCTTTCGGGTCAATTTTAATTCTATCCGTTTTCACATTTCTCCCTGGATATATATATATACTGTATATATAGGTTTGACTGGATGTATATATATTAGTGGGCAGTCTTTGTTCCATATCTCAGGGCGCCCAAAGTCTATATGTTGCTGGAGACAGAATTACCAAGTAGGCCAGATTAAAACGTTTTCTTTATATTCATTTGTAAGGGAATTTTAAGTTTTAATTTTTGTTTAGGTTTGAGAACATTTCAATTCTGAAGGTGAGTCAGTGTGGGGTGTTATGTGTTTTGGAAGTCGAATTTCATTTGTCTAACAAGTTCCTGAAAAGGCGTGGTGGCCTTAAGGGAGGCCCTTGCTTTTTAAATTTTGGTTCATAAGTTTTGTCTTCCCTCTCCCTGAGAAATGAATTTTTTTGGTTCAGAGGAAGTCCATTGCTATTGTCTTTGCTCTGGTTTCCCCAGTTTTGTGGGTTCAGTGTAGATTTTTTTGCATATTTCGATGTGTAGATCCAATTTTTATTTAACGTGTGGGGTTACATCATTATAAGAGTTTTCCCGCCATAATGTTTGCCTGTGACATCACGCAGAATGTCGTGAGTTAGTTGGTTGAGTTCTTGTGGAGTTTTTGTTACCCAGAAGATGAAGCTGCTTTTCTTATTTGGATGAGACTTCATTTACTTAATCTCTTCCTTTTACTAGCCTGCCTCAGTATCAGTGGATGCAACATTCCGGACTTGAATCTGGATTGTTTAGTGGTGTCCACCTGAAGATACTGAGCTGATATGTCCACAGTACAGAAGTCTGCTTTAATCGGTTTATTCTTATCTTGTCATTGGAAATTTTTGTCACTGCCTCTAACGAATATTTTTTTTTTCTAAAAAGATTGAAATATTACTTTTGGTCATCAGTTTCCGATGATCGATTTGGCTGTGGAGCGGAAAGAAATTGAGAAAATTTATATTGACGATCTTTTTAAGGATTGCTAAAATAAAGCCAAGATACATTAGTGCTTTTCATCTGCTGTAAATAACACTTTACAAAAAGTTGACAATTAAAATATCCTTATTTTTATACCAGATATGTGTTACTTGTTCTTAGCTACATTATGTTAATCGTGTAGAAATGCCTGTGAATTACGTACAGAGATTCCGCCAGAATTTTCAGTTTTTGAGGTGTAAAGTCAAAATTGGGAGTGTATAGGTGGAGATTTGCATGTTTTCTGTCGATTTTTGACCGTAAATTTTCGAAGTTTGGGGTGTACTCGAGGTTTTGCGGACTGACACCGCCACAGGGGAGGGAGTTTGGCGGAATCACTGATTACGTATATGCAAAGTATGAAGTAAAAACTACGCTTGGAAATAGGTGGGATGCATCAAGCGATATAAGTGCAATAATACCACTGTTTTTTTTTTTTTGTTTTTTTGTATAATCAAAAAATAAATGCTCTTCTGTCCCCCAGCCTTCACACAGAGATTTCTTAAAATCAATAGATTACTCTTATTTACCAATAGCACGGACTAACTCACTAAATCAACACTGCTTTGTCAGTTTTTTTTAAAGCGTGAAAACAATTCATTTACAAGATTTTATTTTCATAATTTGTAATATGCCTATGCATAATTGAACAATCTCTATACGTATATAAAATTGAAAGTGACTATGTTTGCGTGAGCAACACGCCAAAACGGTTTGACCGATTGGAACTATTTTTAGCACATGATCAGATTAATTAAAAGAAGCACATGTTATTTACGTCATTGTAAAATAGGAAAAGTACATAAATAAGAAAATATAAAATGCAAATTTTCGAGATATTTCAACGAAGAATATTTCCTACCCGAAGGCCAGTTGAGAAAATTGTGCAGTAACTAGAAAAAAAATTGGTACAATCTAAATGTATGACTCATATTTTTTGGAAACTTCCGTAAGAAAAATTAGTTTACCTATCTGCATGTTCAATTGAAACAGGTTGGCAAAATTTTAGTAAACTAGCAAATACTCTTTAAAAGATAAGAGTTTAAAATGAGAATGTGATGTGCATGTAAAAACAAACTACGAAATACATTTTGATTCCCATGGTTACATTATTTGCACATTCTTCTTGGATAGAGAATGGCCAATTACTTTTATTTCTTTATTTATACAATGTATCTTTAATTTACATTTTTTCTTGCAAACAAAGAAAAACTATTTAACTTACACCCAAATTGTTATTCAATTCTCTCTAATACCAAATCTTACAGCGGTGTGACGATTATAAACACTACAAGCTTCGCCAATTCATATATCAACTTCATCTGCTACGAAGGAAGGGTAAAACAGCGTGTAGGATTAATGATACCGTCCGAAGAGTTGGACTTTGCCCGAACTATGTGATGGTTGTGTTACAACAACAAAAGTAGCACATACATCGTTGTACAATTTGGTCCTCCCAACGAGAATTTGTATTTGCGAAAATGTTTACTTTATGAATTGCCTAACACAAAAAGATCGACCCGAGACAGAGTTGCCTAACAATAAATAAATTCAATTGAAATAAATGTATACTTATCCAATTTTCGCTCTTGTAGTATTTTCTCCTAAGAGACGTTTGCTGACATTCGATTTTTTTTAAACAGCTTTCTAACAAGGCTGATATACTTTAATGATAAAAAGAAAATAAAGTGTAACAGCTTCGGAAGTATACCACCTCCTTCTTGAGACTTCACTCTACAACTAAAGATAAAAAATTACTAAAGCAAACAAAACAAGAAAGGAGATCACCTTTTATTCAATAAAAATTTTGAATGTCAACAAGCCTCTTTAGTGAATAGTAGTAAATATTTTTACATTTCTCACACTTTATATTGTACAATGTACATACATACAAAAACAGAATAATTCATAACTGAAAACACACATTACTATACATTAAATTACCCTGTCGCTTAATTGCCTGAAGACAAAAGTTGTTGAAAAGCTTAGCAAAGAAAGTACTACAAACTACTACGATACGAAGGCGAAAATGGGTAAATCTACATTTATGATACTAACCCACCGTCCATATTCAATTCAAATATTGTACTTTAAAAAAAAATCCAGGTTTCTGTTTAAATTCCAGGTCAGAAGACACCCTATAATATGCGCAAAATAGAAAATTCTTTGAAAATCAATTGAAACTCGATTTGAGATGATTGATAGAATTATGTGCCTCTGTGTTTTGCGTAATACTATCACAGAAGACATGCACGTGGACGAATGTGACGACATGTTGATAACATGCACAAGCTCACACGTACAATATAAGCCGGCCGGGTGGTCGAGCGGTCTGCGGCGGTAGGCTATCGACTCAACGGTCCCGGGTTCGAGTCCCGGCATGGGTGTGGATTTTAACACTTAACAGCTAAAGGTAAATCGTGACGGGCCGAAGTCCAAAGTTACTAAAACTGGCCCATATAAAAATTAAGTTTACCAAAGTTTTTTTACGTACAATATAATAATCCTGGAAGAGGAAAAAGTTATTAAAATCAGAAACACTTTTAAACTGTGACACAAAACAGGTTATAATTTTCTCTTTTGTAGCCACACCCGTGAGTAATTTCGAGTGAATATTGCGAATTGTACGAAGTCTTATTCGTCATATTAATCAAAGAGATCTGGTTTACCTTATTAATGTGTTCAACAGTTTCGTCTCTATTAATAGTAATTCTTGCCTCTTATTTAAATGAATCAAAGAGAGTTATTGTGATCTTTATTAAATTTTACATAAATTACTGAAATAGTTTTCATGTAATAATTCAGTAATTTTTTGAATCCGTTCACAATTTACTCCACGTAAATCACGTAATGTTGATATGTCATAACTAGGGCTCGGATTTTTATGACTTACAGAAACTGTGGTTTTCTGTTAAGTTAGTGTAAGCACGTTTCTTGGTGTTTTGAAATCAATAACTCCGCTTTTATTGGTCATATAAATGCATATTTCTATTATATTTTCGTGTTCAACACAGTACTTCTAGTGTTTAAAAATAAATTCTTGGCTTTTTAGCAAACTTATCTACTCGGCTGATTTATTTTATCAGTTTGTTTTATACCTTGGTTGGACGTGCTTTAAAAATAAACAATGAAATTGTTTTCAGAACGTTCTTTCCGTTGTTGTCCGCAGTTGGCTTAAAGATTGTTAGGCTATTGCTTATTCCTTATCGTTAGCTGTTCTGGCCCCCTTCCCCTTCTATAAACACGGCAACCAAGCATCATTGGAGGTGTACGTTATTTTCAGTGAGGGAGTGTATCAGTGCCAAGGAAGGGAAGAAAGAAATCCTCTCGTTTAGAGTTTAAAGCTTCCAGTTCCCGGTGCATCCAGAGATCATGTCTGTTCCAAAAAAGTAGGGAACTAATTTTTCATGTAACGCGTTGTTATAATTTCAAGATGCCGAAAGTGAAGTTCCTATAATGTGAAATTGAAAAATTTTGTGAGAGTTCAGTGAAAACCTTTTTAGTACTGATGGCCGAATTTTATTTTGTAAATGTGTGAAGTAAAAGTTAATGCTGAGAAACGATTCACAGTGCAACAACACTGCAATGCAGCTAAACATTGTTTA
Source organism: Lepisma saccharinum (assembly GCA_022664845.1). Taxonomy (NCBI): domain Eukaryota; kingdom Metazoa; phylum Arthropoda; class Insecta; order Zygentoma; family Lepismatidae; genus Lepisma; species Lepisma saccharinum. Next base: position 121,105 of record JAGDQP010000814.1, read on the forward strand.
AAACTCTTTCTACAGAAATGGACAAGGAAAAAAAGAAAAAAAAAAGACAACGATTGCTGTTTGAGAAACCACAAAAATCGAATCTCTGACAATCTATCTGGGGATTTTTTACAAGGATCTCTGTGAAATGATGATTTTTTTTCTATCTTTCAAATATTCCTTTGCACAAAGTAAACACTTGTATTTTCTGTAAGTTCTGGGAAAAGTACACGGTCCATCCCATTCCCACAGAATCGACGCTAAGGAAGAGCTTCCTTACATTGCTGCGTCGAGGAAACAATTAACAAAATAGAGACTTGAAATAAACACAGAAAAATTGAGAACTGCCGCGACCGGGACTCGAACCCGGATCTCCCAATTGCCGGCCGGGTATGCTGTCTATTACACCACATTGGGAGATCCGGGTTCGAGTCCCGGTCGCGGCGGTTGTCAATTTTTCTGTGTTAATTTCAATATTGACCTAACACAAGGTTCTTGTGAAAAAAAGAATTACAAAAATAGAGACTGTTTGCAACAAGATGATATGGGTTTCCATAAACGAAACAACTGATGTAGATGGTAGATACGTGGCTAACGTTATACTTTTTTTTTTCATTTTGGGGGCCCGCATTACACCCCTGCCTCTTTGTATGCTTTAAGGGTCGCATAGCACGTTCATTATTAAACTCCTTACCTTGGGGCAGAGGTAAGAGATTCCCTAGAGATTCCTGGATTGCCGGCATTCCGGCACTCAAGAAGGGGACGAACTTTGGCCAGGCGTCCAGAATGTTCTGGCCTTAATATTCACTGGACCTATTTTTATTTGCTCCTTGGAGGGTTCCATATCTACTATATTTTATTATAAAACACAAGTACATACATAACACTTATGACCTAACAAGACATCACATGGACATAACAGAACATCACAGACACAGGCTTGAGCAGGCCTCTACTTCTTAGCTCCTTCCTGAAACGAGATAATATTAGTAGTAGAATGGATGCGCGTAGGAATGATCTTCAGCCTACAAAGTTTTTCCGCTTCCAGTCATTCCCGGAGTAGTTTATTCCGATCCCTGTTTCGGCTTCCGTAACAGGGGGTATTGTTCCTCAGCACGGAAAATTTCTTCCTTATACTTTTATTCACACACGCTCAGTCCTTTCCACCTTTCACATCATCATTCACACATTTAGAGCGTCCTTTGTTGAAGACTATCTCAACAGCGCGCTCGCAGTTCACTGGAGTTACAGCGATTTCACTTTCAGAGGCTATTTGTTCCTCACTGATTAGAATTTACTTATTTTTTATCATTAATTTCTTGTTTACACGGTTGTCGCGGTTCGCGTACTCGACTCACGGTTCATCGGTCTGCAGGATGTTCCTCAGCTCTTATCTGTGCGCGTTGACCACGGTTGCTGAATATTTATTTCAGTTGTTTCTTCCTGCGCCACGCGGTATCGGATCCTTCGTTATAAACCTCCGTCTATAGAAATCTGACACCTTTTCTGCTGCTTCCCGGAGGGCCACCACGAGCTCAGGGATTTTCAAAGCTTCCGTGACGGGCATATCCCCCAGAAGTGCTCGATGTTCTCTGGTTAACGCTTCTGTTCCTATGCACTGGTGTACCACGTACTGGAGCAGCTGATTCAGAATCTGACGTCAAAAGTACAAAATTCAAAATGGCGGATCCAATATGGTGATTACAATTACAAAAAGTCGTCTGGTTTGAAATGGTCTGCAGCTAGCCAAGAACAATTATAGTTGGCAGGGGTTACTGCGAGAAAGTGGCAGACCGATTTGAAACCCCTTTCTGTACTGATGTTAACGGGATGCTTAAGTAAGTCTCGTCACCTCTCACTATTCGGGGTGGTTTCTGCTCTTAAACCCGCACCATTGCCGAAATACAAAAATACGTGTTGATTATTTTTCGATGTTCTACAAGTCTGCAAAGTTTCATTAAAATCGGTTACACTTCCGTAAGTCTCCTTGTTCTCGCATTCTCCCCATTGTCTTCGTCGATGTTATCGTCTGGGAATAATTTTCTATACAGTAAATTTATCGTGTCCTGACAATTTGTAGTAAATTCCCCCTGTTCACTTTTAGGGTGTTTAACGGTCCTTTGGTTTTGATCTTTCTCATTACTAGCTTATAAGGTAACCCCAGGGATCCTGAACAAGATTTTCTTCAACAAACCTGTCCCATGTCTTTTTCTTACGTTCGAATAGTTCCTTTTCAAATTCACGTTTATCTGTCTGTACTTTTCTAACCTTGTCGACCAAGTTCGTTGTCTCCTGCCACCCTGTAGCTCTTCCTACTCGCCCTTAGTTTTCTTTTCTTCCTCTCTAGGTTAGCCGTGCAAAACGTTTTCCTTTGTCTCTGTGTTCTTGATTTTAGGTGCTGCTTTTTGTATGGCGTTCCTTGTTACTTCCTCCAATTATAGTAGGCTAACGTTATAGTAGGAACTCTAGAACATGAGGGTCAGGGACAAGTATTTCTCTTGGTGTGTGAGATGTTGAAAACAGTAAATAGTTCTCCATCGCTGTCGTGTTTGATACTGCAATTAAGTTATTGTGGCCAGGTGAAATAAAACGAGAACATGTACTCCTCTTTGTTACGGACGTTGCTCTTTACATGATTAAAGCTGCGAAAGGGCTTCAATTGTTTTATTCCAAAATCGTACACTTAACAAGCTTCACACATGCACTACATAGAGTGGCAGAAGAGGTTCGCGTGAATTACTCTCATGTAGATAAACTTATTGCAAACGGTAAAAAGATTTAAGGTCCGCTTCGAATATAGAGGTTTAAGGAAGAGGGGCCATCACTACCCCTCCCTCCACAGCCTATCAGAACACGCTGCGGTACATGGGTATAAACTGGTACTACTGAACGAACTATAGCGATGTTAGCTAGGTCTCTAATAATTTGGAAAAAAGCGATTCATCCTCCATCAGAATCGTGCAAGACTTTTCATCCAGCCTGGCAACAAATTTGGCCTACATCAAGTCCAATTTCTGCATCATAGCAACGTCCACCACTCGCCTTGAAACCTCAAGCATGGAATTGTGTAATGCATTGCGCATCGTAAGGGAAAAAGATGAATTATCGCGAGAACATAGTGGAGCAGCTGATAAAGTAAATACAAAAAAGTGTGTTTGAACAAAACCCTGGATATTCAGCCCTTTCTAAAATTTCTGACATTCTTTGCGGAAAGGAAGTGTAATTGGGCGAAGATTTAGAATTTCCCCAAATGATCGAACCTTCTTCAGATTGCTCCTGTTAGGTCATGTGATGCAGAAAAAAGTTTCTCCATGTATGAAAGAATTGTTGACAACAGAAGGGCATTCAAATTTGATAATTTGAAAATGGATGTTGTAATTCACCATAGTGATAGAGATGATGTGAAGTAACTTTTTTATGCATTTTCTGCACTGTACTTTTCAAACATTTTTATGAGTGCCAGATGTTTTTGTAAGTTCCATTTTCTTCTCATCCTGCATTTTAGAAAAACATGCTTCTTCTCAGTAATTCAAACGGCAATACAGATGCTACTATGAAACTTAGAAACCAAAAAAACACCTATAGAAAAGAAATCAAAAAAGCTAAAATTCTGTATAATGATAAATTAATCAAAGCGGCCAAACAAAAAAATTCCAAAGCTTGGGCAATTATAAATAATGAGGTACAACATAAGAAAAAAAATGATGATGATATTGCGATATCACCTGATGTTTTCAATACATTTTTTATTAAAACTGCAGAAAAACAAACTTCTGCAAGTAATCCAAATAGCATGTATCAATATATAAAAAGAGATGTTGCAGTTCAACGTGATTTTGAACTTCAAAAAATAACACCTAATTGTATAATTCTGGCATCTAAAAGATTAAAGACTAGTTATTCTGAAGATGCATTTGGTATGTCTACTTATCTAATAAAACATATTGTGGACATAATTGTTCCGTATTTGGTTATTTTGATGAATAGATCGAGATTGCATGGTATATTTCCTGAAATTCTTAAACGTTCTGTTGTAATACCCATATATAAAAAGGGTGATAAATCATTGCCGGCTAATTATAGACCAATTACTTTAGTCCCCATTGTTTCAAAGATATTCGAAATGATCATTGTGGACCAGTTGAATGAATTTTTGAATTTGAACAAAATCATACACCCTTGTCAATACGGTTTTCGCCCTGGATATGGTACGATAGATGCAATCGAAAAGATTGTAGGGGAAATAATAAAAAATTTCGAAGAAAAAAAGATAACGTCTGTCACTTTACTGGATTTAAGTAAAGCTTTTGATTCTGTTCCTCACCATTTACTAGTAGAGAAATTAAAACTTTATGGAATAAGAGGATTGAGTTTAAATATTATACGTACATATTTATTGAATCGTAGACAGGCGGTAATGGTTAATGGTAGATTATCTGGGTACAAGACTCTTAACAGAGGTGTTCCTCAGGGCTCCATATTCGGCCCTATATTATTTGTCATTTTCTTAAATGATCTTCCTAAAGTGATGTCAGTATCACCAGTATTGTATGCAGACGACACAACCTTGTTAATGGGTAATGATAATCTAGATACATTGGTAGCTTCTAAAAACGAGGAATTAAATACAATGATAAAATGGTTCTATGAAAATGACATGACGATTAATATTGATAAAACCGAAAGTATTTATTTTTCCTTAAAGAGAGAAATAATTGCAAAAAATAAATCTAATAGCATAAAGTATCTAGGCATGTATATAGATTGCTCTTTAAATTGGAAAATTCATATTCAGTATCTTATTAGTAAATTGTCCAAAAGTACTTATCTAATTCGAAAATTACGTTCCTCTCTGTCACAGAAGTATATAT
>JAGDQP010000815.1:5876-17019 GCA_022664845.1 Lepisma saccharinum
GGGGGGTTCGCCCCCCAACTTCAGTGCTTTTGAGAGGATGCGCCACCAAATCTCCCTGCAGCACTACACTACCATGGTAACCATCTGAACCCTCCCACGGCGGGATGTGCCCCCAAAAGGAAGGTTTGCCCCATTTATTGTAACTTACTCTTGGTCATACACCTTCAAAGAAAATTTCGTTTCTCTACCTTCAATGATTTGGAAATTGTTTTTTTGGGGCGGCCATTTTGGATCCAAGTTGACGACTTTTTTAAAGTTTTCTTATATTGTCGTGACATACTTGTGATGGTACAACTTCAAGTAAAATTTCATTTATCCAGCTCAAACGATGTGCAAAATGGGATTTTGGGCGGTCATTTTGGATCCAAGATGGCGACTTTTCCCAAATGTTGTAAGTTTTCCCTAAACTACTCGTCATAATGCATCTTTATGCCAAATTTCGTATCTCTAGCTCAAACGGTGTGGAAAATGTTTTTATACGTCCGCCATTTTGGATCCAAGATGGCGTCTTTGGATACATCATGTAATATTTTAGTAACATACAAATAATAATGTATAGTGTTACCAAATTTGATATTTCTAGCTGCAGCCGTTTAGGCTGTGTATTCTATACAACAGAGTTCAGCGGCCATTTTGAATCCAAGATGGCAACTTTTTCAACACTTCGTAATATTTTCCTTAACTACTAGTGGCAATACACCTTTATGTCAAATTTCGTACCTCTAGCTCAAACAATATAGAGAATGGATTTCTTACTTCCGCCATTTTGGATCCAAGATGGCGTATTTGAACTCATTAGACAACATTATCGTAATCAAAAAGTGATGTTGTACCTTTATGCCAAATTTGATTTAAATAGCTCCAGCGGTTTAGGCTGTGTATTCCATACAACAATGGGTTCGGCGGCCATTTTGGATCCAAGATGGCGACCGATTTTGCTCATTAACGAACTTAACCGAGCTATTAAGCCTAGAAACAACATATAAAAATTTGGTTCAAATATCTTCAAAATTATGGCCGCTAGCGTGTTAATATATATATATACTTTCATAAACTTTATTTTTTTTTTATATGGGCCAGTTTAGTAACTTTGGACTTCGGCCCGTCACGATTTGCCCTTAGCTGTTAAGTGTTAAAATCCACACCCATGCCCCTGCCGGGACTCGAACCCGGGACCGTTGAGTCGATAGCCTACCGCCGCAGACCGCTCGACCACCCGGCCGGCAATATATACTTTCATATCGTATCGATCTCAATAGGTATATTTTTCTTCGTAATCTACCTAAAAAGGCCACAGAAAGTAAAATATTTGTTTTTTTTTTCTTTTTTTTAAATGATATTTTTCGATTTGTTGACTGCCTATTAATTTTATGCCAGTCGCTTTCGAGTAAACATTTTCTTCTAATCTGTCAAATACGATAAAAAATATACTAAAATAGGGAAGTGTTGAGAAGATTTGCTGCCAATATTTTTCCACAATCTTTCTTCAGTTAGGTCTACACCAGGCTAATGCCGGGAAGGTACGTTCAAACTAATCCTTGGTTGACTTTCCTCTCACACTTCCTCTCCCCACTCGTACTTCAGCTTCAGCCAAAAATGTCTAAAGGTCAAACATACAATTCAGTTCCCAACAAGGTATAAGAAACTAAAGGAGAAAGTGTTGAAACGGTGAATCGTATGTAAAGTAAAAAAGAAAAAAATAAAGAAAAAAGTTGAACAACGAATGTTCATAATTTATTGGCAGCGCATCATTGTAACATTTTTGTTTCAATTTGAATTTTATTTATGGCCTTTAGGCATCTAAGGCTTAGGCCGGGATAGGCAAAGGTGCCATCCCGGAATTTGCCTGGTGTGACAGGGAGAAACCTCAGTCAGCATGGTCGGCCACTGAGTTCGAACACATGACCTCCCGAATGCTACGCCAACGCTCTACCACTGAGCTATGGTGGCTCGGTACGTAACACTTTTGTCTTTTGCTATGATATAAGTTGTGGAGCCTTCTATTAATTATTCGAGGAACAAATTAATACTCAATAAATACAAAGATAGCAAAAAAATAGTCTGCACGGTCACAAGCGGTGTCATTAATCTCAGGCCATTTCGGCTATTTTTGTAGGGACATGGGTATATACCAGATGATCTGAGAGTGAAAGTTGAAATTGTGACTGCATTGATTTTTGCCGGAGAGAGAGAGAGAGAGAGAGAGAGAAGAAAATGCTATCCTTTGTGAAGTTCATTGACCTCTTGTTTATGTCACTTTTAGCCAACTTTACATCTTGCAAGTTGTTTGAACTGAACTGTCGTCGATACGCTGATTGTTCAGAGTGTGTACTTAATCGAAAATGCACTTTTCTATGCTTTTTAATCTGAAAATTCAAAAGCACGGGACTTCAGGGTAGGCGAGAGGTTACCGTGTTTGCTTTCAGTGCGCGTGGTCACGAGTTCAAATCCAGCAGTAGCCTATTCGTAGCATTTTTGTAGCGCTCTCAAACGGGTCGGATGTAATTTTAACCTTCTCAACCCCACCTGTTCAAAGCACTACTTGTCCCACTGGGAGCTGATTAAAATACGACGAGGAGCTACTCATTCGCCAGGCACGATGTCAAAAAGTAGCATTTCAGATTAGATAGATTAGTTATATGTTTTAAATCATCTTCTCCACACTTTCCGCGGCCGTGGATCAGGGTTAGAGCGTTCGGTAGGTCTTGGGTTCGATTCCAGCGGCCAACCATTCTGTCTGAAGTTTTCCAGGGCAAATGCCAGGATAGTACCTACAAAATAGGCCCTGGCCGTCTACCCTCCACAATCATCTCCCCCACCCTATCCCGCCCTGAGCCTCAGATGCGTAAAAGCCTTAAAATAAGTTCAATTCTACACTTTATAGTAAAAGAGTTTCAGCATGATAATTAAAAAACCTCTGCCCCCTATCCTGACAGTTTTCCTGGGTTTTGTTTCACCAGGTGCCAGGTATCTCAAGTAAGACCCTGGCCGCTACCTTCCTCATCCCCTATCAACCTGATGTTATTGTCAAGGGCATCTTTCAATCTTTCAATCAATCCTGCCATCTTTCAATCATGATGGATGCTAAAAGTTGAATACTGATCCCAGAAAATAAATAGAATAAAATTAAATGAATGAAAGGAATATGATTATTATTAGTAATCACTTAAAGTATCTTTTCCCTTTCTTGTCTGCAATTCTTATTGCAGTTTCATATTAGTGCACTTTGTATAATAATAATAATAATAAAAGAACGAGTAATGGACTGTTTCCTTCGAACTGCTTGTTTAACGTTCAACAGCCATATTCAGAAACGTTTTGGGAGTGATTCATTATAATAATTCGGACTTCAATTATTAAATTATTTTTAGTATAACTGTTGCACACTAGATGGCAATACAAATGTTACGAAAGGTAACTACTAAAATCTTGATTACTGCAAAATCAAATTGCTATAAAATTAAATTATTCGAGCAAAAGTATTGCCTTTCATTTCAATTTTGACGTTTATTACCATGTAATGCATAATATCTCAGCGGACTGCTATGAAACTTACATTCTTGAATTTATATTACTGAAGCTCTTCCTAGGCATGTCGAACTGGCTACCTCTTAAGAAGGGCGTACGGTGAACGAAAAACCGTTGTCTCCACCATGTAATTTTTTTTTGGCGGAGCAAGCGAGAATTACCTTAATTCTCATACTCCTTGTTCCTTTACGTAAGAAGTACAAAGTAAAGTCAAACACATAACTGCAGGTAATTCTGGTACTAATACTACTAATTTATGTATTATGTGTACCGAAATCCGAAATGGCCGTGTTTCATACATAAGCGACTACCACACATAAATCCTTAACGGCAAAAACCGGATTGTGTCGACCAAAAACATCAATTTAATTTGATATTTTATCGCAAGCACTGGAAAATACAAAAAGAAGGTGTGGAACCAGTGATGCCATTTTCTACAGAGCCATTTTCCCTTCACAAGCTTCAGAAATTCCCTTTTCCGGATAAAATTTACCTTCATCCAAACCGTTCAAGTGCTGTAAGTAGTAAACATATTTTAATCATTTTATCCCCCCCCCCCAAATCTTGTAAGCACAAACAAGCAGATACCTGACACTCTTACTTTGTGCTTCCGAAGAATTTTAATTTGTGGTTTTAAGGCTCATGTCGGGATAGAGGAGGGGAAAGCATTCGGGAAGGTGTCGGTCAGGACCTATGTTGGAGGTGCCATCCCGAAATTTGCCTGGTGTTACTGAGGAAAAAAACTGGAAAATCATCAGTCATGATGGACAGCCTCTGGGATCGAAAGCACGACCTCCAGAACACTACGCCAACGCTCTATCACTGAGCTACTGCGGCTCGGTTTTTTGTGCTTACGTAAGACATCGAAGTTCGTACTCAAAAGACCTGTTTAAATCTTTAGATCAACACTAATGTTTTATGTGAATCTTATGCAGTGTTCGATTTGTCACAATTTTCGAAGGGGAATCCTAAAACTAGTTGCTGGTAAGTTTCAGCATACTACCTGTTTGGGTAAAAAGAGACCTACGCAGAGGAGAAGACGGGGGTCCGGACCCCTGAAATTTGGATTTTTGGGGTGGAATTTGTATTATTTTTGGGCAAAATTATATGCATTTTACGTATTTCACACGCAGGCAGACCTCAGTCCCCGTCGAAGGTTGGAACCCCTGAAACCAACTTCTATATGCCTGGTAGAAATAGCTTATTCCTGCTTGAGATGATATTCGAATTCAACAACCGGAAATGAAATCCTCACGCACCAGGAAAATTTTTGCACCCCGCCAAATCGAACACTGATCTTATGTAAGCATTGCTCTGATCCAACCTCGCCGCCACTTTATCTCTAAGCAAACCACATCCGAATTACTCTTAAGGACTGAATTCTCTTCTTTGTACTTTTATTTTTGCTGTCTCCTTTTCTATGTTAAGAATACAGTGATGGGGAGACATAGTGATCAATTTTATATGCTGTCAAGAAGCAGCAAAGAAATTTGCCATCTACCTCCCACAATTGGTTAAATTTTACTCTAATCTTTCCCACATGTTAACCTTTCCCTGATCTCGGAGCTTCTGTCCACTGCACTGACTCCCCTCAGGTTTGACCCTCCTCTCCTTTCCTTTTCCTAGTACCATAAACGCTGAAATGAGGTACAGCTAGATGCAGAGGCAAGGACAAATTACTGTAGGGGCGGGAAGGAAGCAGGGTAACGTTAACCTCAGTCGCCGCTTCAAGAAGACAAAAGGGCTTGGCAATCTAAAGTTCTCAATAGTCAATAGTTTTTCTCATTCATTTTTTTCGTAGATACAAATAAATACAAGTAGAGAATTCATAGGTTCAAATTTCCCTGCAATATTGAGAGATTATAAGCAATTTCCCTTTTTACCTTTTCTCCAAAATCTACTCAACATTTACCTGCGCCAAGGGAAATTTCCCTTCAATTGGCATCACTGTGTGGAACTAACTTTGTGTCAATGATTTCGCCGACGTCGCAACCAGGCTTGCCAGATTAGGCGAAAAGTAGCGAATTTGGGCTATCGATTTTTGGAGTTGAGCGACTTGTTACTTTTTGGACTACTAGCAAATCTTGTACTTGAACTTGGGAGAAATAGTGGTACTTTTAAAAAATATTGAAGAAAATTAAATAAGTTCTCTCTTTTTCGTGTTACCAAGTATTTCACCATTATGAAGTATTGAAGTATACTCGCATTTTTAATTCCTATTCGTGTTGCTACTTGCTGCAGGAGAAGAAAGGTAAGCACATACTATTTAGTAGCTAAATAAAAACACCCTCAATGTGTTTTATTTTAGTTTTTCTTCAATCCACTGGGTCAGTGCTGAGAAAGATATGTTACTTTAAAACTAGTCTGGCCGACTGCTTCTATATTCTCTCTCTCCCTTCCCTACCCTGACCTGAGCCAAAGATGCTTAGATAAACCGCGAATGATTATGCTTTAGGTTAGCGGGACCAAAACGAAATCAATATTGTAACTTTTAATTTCTTAATTACTGATCTACACACACACACACACACACAGACAGAATATTGGGCTACTGATAGTTGAAATGCGCTACTTTTCTCCGCTTGAGAGGCTACATTTTGCCTCTGAGTCTGGCAACCCTGATCACAACTTGCTTGTGTTTTGTTTTTGATTCATGCGAGCACACCTGACCTGATCCTGAACAGTGAACAGTGAACACTGAAAAATGGCGTCAGGCAGAGTAATGCAGAGGAGATATAAATGGTCATTGGAATTCGGAACTAGGTATGTTCGATAATTATTCGGATCTAATCATCAATGGTTTAGCAAAAACAAATGTTACTCTGTGAATGGATGCATTGTTTTCATAGGGTAAGCTTTACTTCATGGCCCGCAGGGTCCAACAACAATTGGACCATATGTACGCTCAATACCACTTACTTCATTGCAAATAATTATCACAGACACATCTGTAAACGTGCAGTTATAGTTTTACGTCGCCAGATAACTTGACGTTTTTCATTCGGCTTTTCACTGTTTTCTATTTCACTTCCGAAAGCTAAATTTATGGGCGCATCGCGGCTACCACATTCCATTCCGGTACTTTTGCACTATATGCACTTCGGGCCATATACGCATATTTTTCACGATTTTCCCTCATTTACGGTTGAAAATGCATTGAATATAGTTATAGGCACATTAAACAGCTGCACTTTTCTTGAAATACGCCTGGAGAATACCCCGTCTTTGTAGTCATCCTTCACCAATGCTTGATAAGAGTGTTACGCTGTCGGAATTTTAAACGAAAGTTGAGTCAGTAACGCGTCACTACTAGCTTGTTACGTAACATGTGAACTGTAAAAACAACGTTTCTTGCACTTTTCGTAGATTGTCTTAAATTAGTGACCATACAAACGTGGAGGTTAGGTGCGGTCATATATCTTTACACACTTTGTTCTCATATACGTCACAGCTCTTGACGCAACTTCCGTTCAAAATTCCGACTGCGATACGCTCGTGGATTACCCCCCGCTCATGGCGCCATGATCGGTTTTTATATCGTCTGTTCCTCATAATGGCGAATTAATTTCCCCTTTCGAGCAGGTAAGAAAGCTTCCTTATTTAAAGAAATTAGGCAATTAGACATGCAGGACCGCGCCAATCTTACATAAGATATCTTAGCCACAAACTCCATTTCTCCTGTTTTTTTTGCGACGTAAAACTATAACAGCACCACTTACTTCATTGCAAATAATTATCACAGACACTTCTGTAAATACCGAGCGACAACCATCAATCTAAAAATAGTGTACGAAAAGCAAGTGTCTTCGTTTTTTAAATTACCCGAGTTGCTTAACACACGAACATGGCGGCATGCGCACAAATACTTATGACGACATTTTTGAGTTATGAGTGACACGTATTTTGCCACAAGAAGCACGGACAGTATCTCGATGCGAGCGAAGAGGAGATAGTGAGCAGGTTCGATATTTTTTTTTATCGTACGCGATATACATTTCGTTTGATACACACTACATAAGCTTGCTCCGTATGTACAATAAGCTATAAAGGGGGGTGTACCAGTAATAGTCCTTTTAAGGGCACATAGACGATGTTGTTGAATTAACTTTCACCCACATTTTCCTGCACTCAGATTTATGTAAATTAAAACTGATCCATAAGTCAAGAATTTATTACTATCCCGTATAATTTTTAAAAGGAACAAAAATGAGACTGCATTGTACCAGTTCTAGGCCACTTATTCCAGAGGGGGCCAACAACGTAAATAAAGTGAATTAGCAAAAGTGAAGTAAAATTTACTAATTTATCAAGTCGTAACAGTAGGCGTTGAGGTATTTTCACTGAATTATTAGTTAAGCAGTTACTTTGGACAGTTTTAGGAATAAGAATTACTCATTTTAATTTCACCAATAGTAATAATAATAATATTGGGAGGACAATATTAAAAGGGATCTTTGAGAAATAGTTTTTATGATGAAAACTGGTTTGATTTTGCTCAGATGTAGAATCCTGTGGGGAACGTTTGTTACTGCGGGGGTTTCGTGAATTTCGAAAGCCATAGTGTAAGTTAGTATTATTAGATTGAAACTAAATGTTGTTATACACGCATTTAAGACACTTATGTTGACATTTTCACATTAAGAAATTTTTCTGTCTTCATCAAGATGAAATTTTTAAAGGTAAGATTTTCTTTAGGACCTACCTTTCGCCCCAGTCTTTTAACCAGGACTGTGGAGTCGGAAGCAGTTGTTGCCTTGCTGGAGTCGGAGTCGTCAAAAACATACCGAATCCGACTCGTGCTAAATGGAAATTGTAACATAATTCGTTAAAAATTTAAATATCCCATAATTGTGGCGTAGTAGGAGTTCTCGCTGGATTCTGAGTTAATCCTTGCTTTAATCCATCTATGAAGAAAGCCTCTCGCGAGGTAGTTGTATACTTTTAGCGGTTAGTTGTTGACTTATTGTGGATAGTAAAAATACAATTATATATTTCCAATTTCAAACATACTGAGTCGATTAAATCCACTGTTCTTATCATTTTAGGTTATAGTAATTAAATCCTATTCAAATCGAACATTCTTTCTTACCTTCAGTTAAATTGCCTCCGTACCCGTCGCAAACCTTAAATTCTTTTAAAATTATGAATTTGAATTTTATTTCCAAGACCTGTAGGCAACTTTGGCTCAGGCCGAATAGATGATGATGGGAGAATTGGTGGAATGAGGAAAGGAGGAGGAAACAAGAGAACTCTTAGAAAACCCACGCACACGGTGCTTGTCCACCATAGAGCGCACGTGATATGATCCGGGATCGATCCAAAGACCCATTCACCAGACATGTGCACTTGACCACCTTAAGAATAATGAACTGTAATGTCCGCACAAATGATATTCTTCCCTTGTTTAAGTTACAAATGCTTATCAGAATAATGGAAACACCTGAACGAAAGTGCAACTTACCAGATTAATATGGTGTCGGGCCACCTTTCGCCTTCAGAACAGCCTTGATGCGACGTGGGATGGAGGCATAGAGGTCGTGAATGGTAGCAAGTGGAATATTACACCATTCCTCGTGCAGGGCATCGGCCAGTTCTGTGAGAGAGGATGGAGGTGGAAATCGTCGCCGGAGTCGTGTTTCCAAGATGGACCACAGATGTTCAATTATGTTGAGATCTGGGGATTGGGCGGGCCAGGGGAGGTGTTGAACTTCATCCCGATGTTCCTCAAACCACGCTGCAACAACTCCAGCTGTGTGAATGGGTGCATTATCATCCTGGAATATGGCGTCATTGTCCGGAAACAACATCCGGACCATAGGATGCAAGTGGTCTCCTAAAATTGCGACATAATCGTTGGCAGTGATGCGTCCTCGAAGTGTGACCACAGGACCCAATGAAAACCATGATATTGCGGCCCACAGCATCACCGTGCCGCCGCCATGTTTCACAGTTGGGCGGAGACACTGCAGATCATACGCTTCTTTGGGCGTTCTCCACACATAAACACGGCCCGTGGTTTGGAATAGGGTGAATGGTGACTCATCCGACCATACCACACGTTTCCAGTCGTCAACGGTCCAAGTTGCATGGTCGCGGCACCATTTGCGGCGTGCTAAAGCGTTCTGGTCCCTGATGAGAGGTTTGGCCCGTGCGACACGACCCCGTAAGTTCATGTCATGTAATTCGCGGCGGACTGTGATTGTCGAAACAGGTTGGGGGAGGTGCTGATTGAGTTCCTCCGTCACTTGCGCCGCAGTGGCACGACGGTTCCGCGTGACAATGCGCTTTAATACCCGGCGTGCCCTGTCACTGATGCTTTTCTTCCGCCCACTGTTCCGCTTCCCCGATGTGGTTTTCCCGTGTGTTGTGTAGGCCGTCATCACCTTCGACACTGTCCCTGGCGACACACCTAACACACTAGCCACTGCCGTCACACTCACTCCACATAACCGCGCACCAACAATTTGCCCTTTTTGAAACTCTGAGAGGTCTCCCATTTTACACTACCTCCGTCTGCTGCAGCCACTGCACACTCCTGTTCCACGACGCCTGACGTAGTATGGAGACCGACCTAACACACCACCACCAGCAGTCCGGCGCTGCGGTCGCCACGACACCACTGCCAACCCATACATCTGACGTGTTGCCAACTACAGGTGTTTCCATTATTCTGATAAGCATCTGTACATGTTCCGAGAGCTAATAACAGGTGTAACGACTACTTCTACATCAAAACTCCAAGATTACCTTTAGAAAAGAAATAATTTTTAAGCAGATTTTCCAAACCTTTATCACTCACTAACTCTTCTTACTTTTACCTTCACAGAACAATTTTATGATATTTTGCGAATTTCGCGTTAATATTAATATCATATTTATTGTATTTTCTTATATCTATTATATTTTTTTCATACTATACTATTTGTTTTTATTTTTATTTAATTTCCTAGTATAAAATGGCTACCACGTGCTGTACCTGGGATATATATATATATTTATACACTTTAAATGAATAAATAAAAACTATTTTAATTTTTATTATAACAATCGTCTAGCTGCAGCGTCGGCTATTTATATTATAATAATCGTGCGTCGATTATTAACTATTTCTAGACACGATGTACTATGTTTAATATCATCTTCCATCATTTTGTACGCCAACATGAAGTTACAAGTAACAAGCTTAATATTTGTTTAGCAGTGTTTTAAAATAGCCCGATAATTCTCCTTGACAGTGATTAAATGCCTTGTGCACTGTGTTTTTCAGTTAATGTATGGAAGTATATATTACATATTTTATAGAGGTCTGAGTTGGAGACGGTGGTATTAAAAATTCAGGAGTCGGAGTCGAAGCTTCTGTGTACCGATTCCGCAGCCCTGCTTTTAACATACTTTGTTCAGATTAAGTAGTACACTTTTGAGGTCGTGCGCCGCTCTCCTCAGTCCGGGACAGGCTATCCCTAGAGATTTTCGGATTGCTGGAATTCCGGCACTCCGAGAATCTCCTTTCTTCACTAGTCTTGGACATAGAGTGGTGCAGGGTATTCTTTGAAGTAGGCATCCAGTAGGCTATGTTGTTCTGGTCGTTTTTCCATGTGATTGGGAGGGGGATTGC